>WYDF02273154.1:0-17852 GCA_009867245.2 Adranes taylori | reverse complement strand
AGACCGAGACGGTTGGAGATTGGGAATCGGAAGACGGAAAACGTTATAACCCGATGCATATATATATATATATATATGAAAAATGTATTGCTCGGTTCAGAATCACCGTAAATTTCAGTAAGTTCCATTTTATGATGTTCATAACGTTGTAAATTATCACGACATTTTTTATCTCGCGTTATGATTTTTGGTAAAAAGTCCCAAAATATTGCAAGATGTTTGTACGTGAAGCGAGATCTAATTATAAACTCTGGAATGAATCATATGTTCTAAACAATGTTCGTCCAGTGCAATCATACTATTTATAACCTTCCACAATAAATCTTTTGAAATGATTGTTTATGATTGTTTACACCGTTTCTATAGGGTATCAATAGTACTTCATTTGACACTTCGATATTAGTGGAAGGTTTTGGAAACATAAGTCGAAATATTTCGATGTATTTGAGAGAATAATGTTTCGGCAGACGTTCATTGAGGAACTGCGGCTAGCAGAGTCCTCGTTTTCAAAGTAATGTTTCAGTTCAGCAATACGTTTGAACAATATTAATCGGAAAATTACTATGACTGCGTTTGAGATAAATTGATGATGGAAGTCGATTTGTCAAGAAGTGGATGTACAGTATCTTTATCTACTGTTGTTGTAGGGACTAATGCTTGTTCTTCATTACCATTTACAGAAATATAACCGAAATCATTCTGGTGAAAGTTCTGCAAGCCTGCTCGATTATAACCTTAATCCCGATTTTAGGATCACTTTCTTTATTCACGACAGCTCCCATGTATTGAAATGTATGCACTTCTTCAACTGGTCTGTCATTTACTTGTGCAGTTTGGTACCAGTAGAGGTCCATAATAATGCATAGGTCGCCAGTGTCTATACCTAAGGCTCTTAAAATATCTGCCATCTTCTGATGCGATACGCAGTCAAACTCTTGTCGATAGTCAACGAAGCAGGCGTACTCATCGACATTCATATCTCTGCATCTCTCTGTGAGTACATTAAGTGAAAACAGTGCCTCGCAAGTTTCCCAGCTTTTTCTAAAACCAAACTGAGTTGAATCGATTTGCTGCTCGCTCTTCGTATATATTCGAGTGTGTATGATCTGAAGGAAGGTTTTCAGAACGTGAGACATTAGGCTTATCATCTTATAGTTATTACAATTTGTGGCTTTGATTTTCTTCGGCAGAGTAACAAAGCCGGAGGTCAGTCAGTCTGAAGGTTTTGCCGACTCTATAAGTAGTATTAAACAGTGCTGTTTAGCCCCATGTCCACCCTTTCTGCTATGAATTTAAGGATCTCCACATGGATCCTGTCTGGACCGACGGCTTTGTCTTTCTTTTGTAATTTGATAGCTCGCACAACTTCCTCTGTTGAGATGTAGAGACTTGCTTCATTGAGATCTGTGGCTTGTAGGATCTGATCTGGACGCTCATCACTAAAAGGCTCTTGTACATATTCTGTCCAGCTTTTCAAATTGTCCATTATCGCATTGCTGGATCTTCTCAATATCACTCTTTAGGTTCTATGCTGTTTTCCTGCATTTCTCGTACCTGTTTCTGCAGATTGAACAAGTCGTGCTTCCCTTGGAGAATTTTGATCTCTTTGTATTGGTCTGCCAGCAACCGTTACTGCGTTTCCTTATATCTTCGTCGGATTTTTTGGTGCAGTTGTTTGTATTTGTTTAAACTTCCATCTTAGAAAAATATATATTAAATAGGTAATAATTTTTTTAATAAGGGGATTGTTTTTGCTTTGAAATAAAAAACAAAAACTTTTAAACTAATTACACAAATTGGAATTTATTTATGAAATTACATACATACATATCGTCTTCTGAGAAATGTATTTTTGTTTTGATATTAGAGTTTGTAAAATATTATTAATTTAAATACAATACTAAGATTTCCATGTTCAGTTCAATCTATGAAAACAAAAATCTGTCGAATAAAATTACCAATTGCCTGCACAACGAAAACATTGAAAATAAAAATCTGAATATTACAAATCGAAGGATGAACTAAGGATTGAAGTTAATCATGATCCTAAATAGTAACTCGTGCATACTTAATTTGAATGCTCCACATTTACACATTCATATAACCGATTTTATATGTAAAAATCTACAAAAACACAAGAGCTACAAAAACAACGAAAATACATGACAGTACACGTAAATGTCAAATTTAAATATTATAATGCAAATAAAATAGAAGAAAAACCCAAATGAATTTAAAAACTATTACATAATTTTAACATTACCTTAAATGCTAAGATTAAATTTTCTATTAAATACCTAATTTGAAAACAGATTTCTCAGTAAAGCAAAGCAATAAACAAATTAAATTGGTATAATTGCATTTCCAAATTCTTAGAGCGTTATTGATCTCGTATCCGTTTTACGAGAAATACTACGAGTATTTAATTAAAATTCTTTATGTGTTTGAGATGTTCAAGTTTTGTTCTTCCGCGTTCTGTAACTTTATATTACTCGTTGTCATTATAATTTTGTCTCATTTCAGTTAAAAATAGATTTCGAGAACACCTAAAGTTGAAACTTATTAAATGTGTTTGTATGTTCGTAACAAAATAAAACTTTCTGAACCAATGACGTCTACAAAAAAAACCACTCATAGACAATCGTACTAAAAGCAATGAGATTATCAACTTTTATAATTGAATAAAACTATTATAAATTCCTGCATGGCCCACAAAAAGAGAACAAGAAGAGAAGAACATCACAAAATACATTAAATGATTGTATGATGTATATTCTAGTATAACGTCATGAAAATATTCATAACAAAAAAGAGCACTCAACGCAGTTGACGCATTTAGACCGCAAGCTCCTTGTAGACATCTAAAGAAATGGCTCGGAACATCTAACGGAACGAAACTATACCTACAAGAAGTGAAATACTTTTGAATAACAATCAATTCCAAATTCACATAGAATCTGCAAATTGGTAGAATCAGTAACAAATAGGTAAACTATTGCAGTTTTAAGACGAATGTAAAAGTCAATTAGTAAAAGTCATAACTACTGGTGTGATAGAAAAGAATAAAATTGTAACAGAGCATGTTACTAGAAACAGATTAAATAAATTACGACAATCCAGTAATGGAGTAACCAGTTCTTAAAGTTAAACGTAATCTCTGCTAGTTATACGAACTTGCTTCGTTACGGCGCACCGTCTACTAACCACATTGTAAGCAGCAGAGAACTGTATTGCATTACTACTCGCTGGCTCTGTGTTGTACACACATTAGTTGTGTTTAATATGTGTTGATATGAATGCATTTAGTGTTGTTTCCCGTCTGTAGATAGGAGTAGGGGATTTAGGCTGTTTCATATGTAAAGATACTAACGCATCCTATATAAAAATTGATATATGTGTTCAATGGGTAGCTGATTGCTTACGCAGTACTGTGTGAATACCGTGCGAAATGGAAACTATGTGTGGGTAGCTAGCGCTGGATATAACACAGAGTAGAATCAGACCGACGGTTCAGGCTTATAAATAACAGAATGTTAAATAGATTTATTCATATTAGGATGCGTCTTTGATAAAAAAATCTCAATCCCAAAAACTATGTTAAACGTAGATCGCTGTTAGCAATTCAAAACGTGAATAAACCGTACGAAATGCTAAAAAAATAGTGGACTTTTAAAATCAGTGTTAGAGGCGATACTAACATATGGACAGGAGTTATGGAGCAATGGCCTAAATAAAGATGATAACCAAGAGTCAGAATAAACTAATAAGGAAAATTATGATGCTCCGTGGTACTCCAGAAATGCAGACCTACGACGGGAATAGAAGGTAAAAGACATAGTCGAAAACTCAAAGGAAAGAAGAGCAGAATGCTGCAGAGAATGAGTAAGAACCCTAATGACGAATTCCAGAACAGACTCAACCGGGTCATGTAAAAAACTATTGCCGTAACACGCCATTATGTTGCACTACTGTGCTGAATTTTAGAACAAAAGGAAGTTAGAAAAAATATTAATTTAGTTCATATTTAACAAAGCAGCAGCCAGCAGTCGGCGACCAGCCGAGCCAAAGCAGCGTGCAGAGTGACAGTCAGCGACAATCGCACGTTTGGTAAGCGATTTCATATACCACACACTGATATATATATATATATATATATATATATATATATATATGTAAATTTGAAATTAATATGATGAATTGTATCTCTGAAAAAATTTTGCTCATCCGGGAATCGAACCCGGCTCTCCCGATTTCCGATCGGTTGTTTAGTCCACTACACTAACAAGCCATGAGTTTTCAAACAACAAATGATTTTATATGTGTTACATCGCGCATCTTAACGTGTACGAGAGTTTATATTTATAAACAATTATCCGCAGCTGCCTGCACCTCTCGTCAACATATAGTTTTTGTGTCATCAGGTAGCTGTCGCTACTAGTATTGGTTTAAGCTTATTATTAATTTCTGTAAGGTGTTGTAATACCTATATATCATCAACTGATACAAATCGTCACTTACCCATTTCATGTACCTATAGGTAATGTGAGTTGCATTCAAAAAGTTAATATTCATAATACAAATTTTCAATTCTTTCATCAGCCCGACTTGTATCGTAGCGAGGAAGGACGTGGCTTTCTAAACGTTGCGTCCGATGCTACTATAAGAAGATGCTGAAGATCCTTTATAAATAATAGGTGAAATGATGTCATACATCACGTACAAGTCGTTTTTTAAGACATTTCTTTGATAGCTGATACTACTTATTTCCTAAAATTAATTATATATGGCTTAGTGTGTATAAAACCTGCTATGGATTCTAAACATGCAAATTAATTAATAGTTGACTAAAAAATTTATAGTCAACTCTAAATTTTCGCCGACTGAGACACAAATATTGTAGAAAACGCGAGGATAAAATTCTAATGAATATAATAAAATTTAAAAGTAGAAAGTAAAATACGTTGGTTTAAATATTCCGAAATGTCATCAAAGTATTTAACCAAAATTAATTCTCGCTGCGAAATAAATTTTATTAACCCTTTTCTAAATGGCATACTTGATTAATAATAGTCAATCAAATTACTGAACTTCCGTAACTACCCTCAAGGCTATTAGTCCCATATTGGGGGATTAGAGTTTACGTAGCGGTTTATTCGAACAAATAGCTATATTCGAACTTAACCGATAACTGAAATTGCAGAAGTGGGAAATGCTTGATCAAACGGGTGTACTTGATAAGTTGAAATTAAATTTTAATGGATTTAGTTTAAATTGTCTTTCAGCTTTTCAAAATTTATATTTATGTATTAGAAAATGTTTAACAAATAAATGAAAAATATTAATATTTTATCACATTCTAGAATCGAAGTTGAATGGACATTGAGATGACAATTGTGGACCCATAAAAATAGTTTCTATTTTAATGTTGTCAAACAGAAAGCCTAACTAAAGGCGACAAAATATTAAAATCATAGTTTCTATTGTTACACTAGATCAGGGGTGTCCAACACGTAGCTAGCGAGCCACGCGTGGCTCGCGGCAACATTTGATGTGGCTCATGAGCCACGCGTTGCTCGCGGCAACATTTGATGTGGCTCATTTTGTCAACTCGGGCATGAAATGTATAAAAATTATTTGTTCTATAAAATACAAGACCACAATTAATAACCACAGTTGCTCAGACATTTCTTTAATGTATAGAAAAATAAAAGGGCATTAAGCGGTCGGTATTAAATTGATCGATTATTTGTAAAGTTTTTTGGTTTTATTAAATTATTACGCTACTGACTAGAAATAGTTTCGTTGGGACATGGCAACGCCACTGTCCAGAAATATTTTCGGTCCGAAACAGCATCATCCAAAGCACTCTTTGGGATTCCCCAGTTTATCTCAGTTTATAGTGGCTGTGCGCTGACGCTGTCTAGTAGCTACCGAGAGAGCAGCAAGATAGGTTCGTTGAGTTATTTTGTGATACCTGTATATACAAAACTTTTATTTATCAGAAGTTGTGCATGAACTAACAACTGGTTTCAAACAGATATAAATATTTATTTCTATTTATGTTCATTATCATATACAAGCACTTATTTTGTAGTTATCCTAATCATGGCGGCACAGGAACTACAGAAAAAGAAAAAAAAAATGTGTATACAACTACAATTTTCACCAAGAATGGGAAGGGAAATATTTTTTATTCATTTTAAGAACAAATGTATGTGTTTCATATGTGGTTCAACAGTTGCTGTTGGGAAAAAATGCAACATAGAACGACATTTGACAACAGTTCATAAAACATATGATACTGAATATCCTCCCGTCAGCAATTTAAGAAAATCTAAATTGGAAGTAGTGAAAACTGCATTAGTCGCCCAAAAATCTTTGTTTACCAAGTCCGTGAATGAAACGAAAGCTGCTACGATTGCATCATTTAAGATTGCACATATACTTGCAATGCACAAAAAACCTTTTGAGGATGGGAACATAATTAAAGAATCATTGCTTGCTGCCTCAGAGATATTATTTCAAGAATTTAAAAATAAGAACGAAATTATGTTAGCCAAGCCATTATTCTGAAATTCAGTCACTCGTAGAATAGAAGCAATGTCTGAGAATATCAGAGCACAATTAATTTTTCTAATTAATTCACAATTTATTAATCTTTATGTAACTGTGTGTTTACAGTTACATAAAGTTTACAGTGTGATCAATCAACAGGTATCTGTAATGTAGCTCAAATAAATATTTTTATAAGAATGGTTTTTAACGATTAGTTAGCAAAGGAAGAGTTTTACTATCACTGTATACTATAGTATACTATCAGTTTTGCCATTAAAGGGAAATACACGTGGGGAGGACACATACCAAGTTATTAAAAATTAATCTTCTGCTTCAAAAGCTTGTGTCGGCGCAACTGTCACAGACGGTGCACCTGCCAAGGTTGACGCTGTTGTTGGCTTCATCACGTTTTGCAAGAACGATGCTGAGTTTCTAAATTTTTTTCACTACCACTGCATCATACATCAACAGGTATTATGTACAAAAGTGCAGCATTTATGAACACGTCATGAAAGTTGATCTAAAAATTATCAATTCTATTCGTGCCAGACCACTTCAGAGCAGATTATTCAAAAAAACTAAGCGATTGACTCGATGCTGAAGATGAAACTTTAATGTTACATTCTGAAATTAGATGGCTTTGTAAGGGAAAAGTCCTGCACCGATTTTTAGAGCTTCTTCCAGAGATAAAACAGTTTGTAGAATCTAGAAATGAGAATTATAAAGAATTTATTGATCATAGCTGGTTATCTGTTTTACCCTTTCTTACAGATATAACAACTAAATTGAACATACTCAATCTTGAACTTCAGGGAAAAGAAAAAAAATTATTAAATTAATATGTAGTATCAATGCATTTAAATCTAAATTGAATTTATGGATGGTCCAAATAAAGGAGTGTAAGTTTGGTCAAATCGAACAAAAACCGAACTAACTAAATTTCTTATTACACAATCTCATAATAATTGAGAGAACACAAATAATTACCTTTCTAATTTTCAATTAAAATGTGGTCATTTGTAGATTAAAATGTGGTTGATGAAAAATCTTCCCCAATTTCGGTAACTATTCGAGCCGATGAAAAAAACAATAACAGAATTTGAAAAAAAAATTTAACTATTTTCTTTTTTATATCATTTTTAAAATAATAATTAGAATATTAAAGCATACAGTTACAAATATATTTTGCTAATAATCATAGAGGCACAAATAAGGCTATGTATAGAATCCAAAGAGCCACAAATAGGCAATCTTGAATAGGAAATAGTTGCAAACTTTATCTCAAACTTATAGACCGGAGCCTATACCTTTAATGTAAATATCTAAGCCTGATCTTAACGTAAGCATAATAAACTTCCGTTCGCGTGGTATTAATAAGGAGGTGGTAGGATTGAAAACTTCAGATATGTTGCATACTACATGGCGACAGTAAGGTAACAACGTTTTCCCTAGAGCTATACAAAGCAGGTCTCATTTAAATTTAATTGACCGTTGCGCGAAATAATTCATATTACCTAAATGTCAACGTTAATTAGCATTTCAGAAAAAAATTTATACTACACACAGTTTGTATAAGAGTATCTCTTTTGATGAAGCCATGATATAAAAAATAAATTACAATGTAATATAAGTGCAACGTTTAAACAATGTTTTGAAACAGTATTTACCTTTACGCAACTTAAGTGGGTCTATGATTGAAGTTTTTCTGTCAGTACAAGCATAAGTCGAAACAAATTATAAGCAAATGGATTAAAAGATAAAAAACCTCATCATTCATATACATCTTTCATATACTGGAAATCAAAAGTTTTACTATACACTGCATAAAGAAAAACCTAATCTATTTCGTTTTGATCATGTCTGTCACCTTGTAACTCATCTATTAAATTCCGTTCGTTCAATAGTTAGGTAGGGTAACAATTGATTATCATAGAAACGCACAGCTTTAGCCATGCGTTAAAAGCATACATCACAATTTGATATTTTGTCGTACTTGGTGAGCTTTCTATGTGACAACATTAAAATAGTAAACATTTTGTGTATTTAAATGTAATTTTGTATACTACTCAGTGGCCGCTTTAGGGGGGAGAGCTGTCATTTAATGCAAAATTTAGATTATCATCATTATACACTAAATACAAATATTTGGGTGCAGTATATGTGTGATCGGTTTAAACCCCTCTCAGAATTATAATTTGGACTCGCCACTGACAACATTTATGCGGTTGAGTGTGTATCATATTGGATGACTCATAAAATATACAATATTTGCACCTACATATGGTAGCAATGGGGATTTTAAAAATATATTAAAATTGAACATATCATGTTGGTGTTATGTAAAAATGTACAAAAATTGTACTATAGTATGTACTATGGTATTATGTAAAAAATGAGTACGAAACGTTTTCGCAAAAAATTTTATTGCTTAAAATTATTGCTCGATCAGTTTATTCAATTGTGCACACTGTCAAAATTGAGGTCTCCTTGATCCCCAAGTTTCATTATTCTCGCTATAAAAAGGAAGTTATTTTATATGCCTACACTTTTTCTTCAAAGCTACATTACTTCGGAACTAAATAGTCCGTTTTTTGTAAACACCGCAATTTTCCAAAGATGTGATTATCATATGAGTTTGGTTACGCTTCGAGTCTCAGTGATGTAAAAAATATATATGCCAAATTTCAAGAAGATTGGATAATATCTAGAGGTTGCACACTTTGATCACTTTTATATCAAACTAGTGAAATGTTTAATAATGAAGTGCTTTGTGCTAATGTAATTCTTTCATCTTTTGCAGGTAACTGAACTTTAAAATGGGAACCAAAATAGGAATTTGGCTCCTAGAAAAGGTGCCTAGTAGTGAGTTTTTAGGAGCTCAGCTTTCTTCAAAGTTTTTATTTACCATCACAAGGTAATGAGCCAGTAATTTACCATCACAGTTCCGCATGGTGCTAAATCTACCAGTAACAGTACAGGAAATGTGGAGGAAAGCAAATATTTCTGTTAAGATGGAGGAGAATATCTGACAAAGCACGGAGAAAGCAAATATGTACTGGCAGATTTCGAAAGGTGATCTCGTCGATATATTTGACATTTCCCGACAAAATGTGATGAATATCACTAGCGTATCACAAGACGATAAAAAATTTCTTAGGAACACAAAGAGAAAATCGTCAATAAATGGAGTACAAAATGATCAAAAATGAGAAGAAGACAAAAATGATCTATATAAGAATAAACATTACAAAGCTATCACTCAAATCAATAAGAGAGTTATACTGGAAGCCTTATTTCCATCACCTAGTGACAAAGAGGTTTTCGCCTACAGCAACGAAAAAATTACGTTCAAGTACTATATTCAAACCTCTTGATCAAACACTCACGTCTACTTGGGATCGAAAACCGCACTCTATTCGACAAGCAAGTACTTCATTTATAGCAAACTGCAAATAAATTGGCTGTGCTGTTTCAAAAATTGTCATATTTACAGCTAAAGTTTAACGCGATCGGGTGATTAATAGAAGTAAAATGGCAAAGAAAATTGAAGAGTCACTCTTTGAAAATCCTCCTCATTTGGTCTGACATTGAGATAGTAAATTGGTACCTCAATTGCACATGGGACTCTAGGAAGATTGAGTTGCAGTTCTAGTGACTGGCAAAAATATTGAGTATTTTCTGAGCGTACCACCTGTTGCCCTGAAAGGCACTGGTGAGCAGATGGCTGAAGTAGTTATTCCGGAAGTGGACCGATTTGGGCTACGTGACAATATCATCATTATGTCTTTTGATACTACAGCGTCTTATACAGAACTGAACCAAGGAACATGTACCAGAATTGAAAGGGATTTCGGAAGAACATTGTTGTGGTTGGCTTGCTGTCATCACACCCATGAACTAATACTAAAAGGAGTGTTCGCGGAGTGTTGCGGCATACCATTAAGTAATTCTGACATTCAGAA
This sequence comes from Adranes taylori, assembly GCA_009867245.2. Taxonomy (NCBI): domain Eukaryota; kingdom Metazoa; phylum Arthropoda; class Insecta; order Coleoptera; family Staphylinidae; genus Adranes; species Adranes taylori. The sequence goes on along the minus strand of WYDF02273154.1, from coordinate 7,335 downwards.
TTTTCGGAAGTTCCAAATTCTGTAGGCTTACTTGATAAGAAGTCGTATACCACAGTGCTGGACCAAGAAAGTCCCGTTCAAGGCTTTTTAGAAGAACAATAACTGAAAATGGTTAACATCATACAAATGTTCTAAAAGACGGAAGTCATTCAAGAGAAGTCTATAAATATTTATTACAACTCTCACTCCTGTAGCTAGAAGATTGGTTTCAAAACGGCTTCAGTTTCAGGATGCCAGATACTCTGCATCAAGCAACAAGGTGGATGGCAAAGGCAAAATAAGCACTTAAAATTGTCCTCTTCACTAAACAGTTGAATATTCCTCAACCAGAATTGAAAGGAATGAAACGAGCTGCACATTTTGTCAGCCTCATATATGTTCGCTTTTGGCACGAGGCAATTGTAAGTCGATGGCCTCCAAAGAATAATTTGGATATGCTACGCTTCTAATCATTTACCCAGATGAAGACGTCAAAAAAAGTGCTCTCACAGTTGCTAAGGGACATCTTTGGTATATGTCAGAAACAAACGTAGGATTGGTTTTTTGGATGAACGAATTACTCAGGCGGATAAGGAAAATATGATTAAAAATTACCAAACCTGCAAATAAAGAGGAAATGGAACGATTAGAGTGTAAAAACCTAGTTTTTGAAGGAAAAGACCTAAGCCATTTCGCTACTGATAAAGCAAAGACGTTCTTTAAATTGGTTGTGATCCACGACGTGACAGAATACTGAAGTGATTCTCTAAGAAGCCATATGAACGCTCTTAATGTGGTCAATGATACAGCAGAAAGAAGAATTGCTCTGATAAAAAAAGTTTAGGGAATCGGTCAGGGACGAACAACAAAAACAATTCTTGTTGAGGGTAGTCGAGCATCATAGAAAAGTCGTCCCCATGCGAATAGAAGAAGGGATCGCATCGTTCAAAGTTGATTAATATAACACATATTTCACCAATCGTCCAACCTATTAATCTTAGTGCTGAGTTTTAATATAAGTTTCTGATTTCTAGTTTTCTCAATAAAAGTAATTGATATTGAAAACTCGTATTTTTGGCCTACTTTTACAAAACTGATCCAACTGTGCAATCTCTAAATAGTATCCAATCTTCTTGAAATTTGTTTTACATCACTAAGACTGGGAGCATAAGCAAAGTCTGCAAAAATTTTACATTTCATTTTTTGCCTTACAAAATGAAACACCATACACCACATATTGTTTGACAATTACGGGATATTTCAAAAACTTTAAAACAAGCAGTACTGCTGATTACGAGAAAATAAAACCAAGATTTTATTTTATGACAAATTGTTACAAGTAGGAAGAATAACGTTCCGTAAGCACCAGCTAGCAAAAATTTAATTCCAATAGTTAAGGAACTTGAAAAAACATTTCAAGTATGAACGCGGCAACGTCGCATTCTATTAGAAATTTTTAAAGCGTATAAACTTGATTGCATGCTTATTGTGAGAAATTGTGTTTGTACAAAAAATCGCACACTTCTACGCCAAATTACATAAATCGATTCAATAAAGCCCGGCGCTTTTACTTAAACGCAGTGGTATTTTTAAACCACTCGTTTAGAGTCAGGGACTCCCAAAACGTGATAATCAACCAAAATCTCGAAATTCAATTTTTTCTAACATCGTGCATCCTGTATCTTTCATTTACCTATATGTACTACGTACATAATAGATCAAAAATACTCGGTATATATATTATATGGTTAAGTTAGAAAAAAAATGTTGTAAATCATGTACCAAAAATACATGTATCTGTATCTTACGGTCAGTATCTGTATAAAAATTGTTGTCGCTCGTCTGCAAGCAGTGAACAGTAGACGTGTGTTATAGAAACGATGGATTTATTTGCACGCGAAGATACATTTTTAAGATCATTCTAGCGCTACACTATATTTCTAAGATTGCACTTCATGCATCGATTCTTGTTTTATCGGAACGTATAAAGTTATGTGTTATGCCTTAATGAATCGCACACCTCCATTGGCAGTTTATATATAAATATCGCTGTCGCGGGATATATTAGTACTATATCAGCAGTAGTGCAAAAAGCGTATTTTTAAAACGTATTAGTAATTTATTTCAAATAATGTGCCAATGTGCCAACGTGTAGTTCTGTTAAATATGGAACAAATTCCGTTATATACTATTATATTCTATAACAATTATTCCATTATTATTATGTCAGGTATTCAACTTTACAACCTCTTAGCGTAAATATTCAACATTTGAAAAAATAAAAAATGGCTGATTTCTGTAATGGCCACCATTATGGAACCAAAACATAATAAAAGATTTTTTCGCCACGCAAAATTCTTGGGCATTTGGTTAGCACAACTGCACTTCATTTAAATTAGCAATTAGTGACGGGAGTTTCACTTCGTTCCGACAGTTTCGTTCCGTAAAAGTACGCGGTAAAGTACCGTTCTCCTTCTGTTTAAAACTCAAAAAATGTATGCCTTTCAGAAACAAGGAAAATTAAGCTCAAAATCAAGTATTCAATTATCTTTTTTAATTATTAGTGTGCTATATTATATATTATTGCATGCATTATTGCTTATTTTAATTAAAATTAGTTTTTTAATATTACTCTAATAAAAATTAGGAAATCATAATTTTTGATCCAATGTTTCTAGCAAGTAATGTTTTGAAGACGTAATGTTTTGAAGACTTTATATCAAAGCATTAAAAAATCGTATATTTTAATAATTTATTTTTGGGAATACTGTCTAAGTTTTTGTATCAAACTACGTATTATTTCAATAATATTTTTATTTTCTGTTTTTATTAAATATGTATCAGCAAAATTCACAATTAAAATTTCTTAAAAATTTTTCAATTTATATCAAAGCATTAAAAAATCGTATATTTTAATAATTTATTTTTGGGAATACTGTCTAAGTTTTTGTATCAAACTACGTATTATTTTAATAATATTTTTATTTTCTATTTTTGATTTAAGTAAAAATAATATTTTAAATATTTACTATATTTTTTTTAATTTTCTTTACAATAAAATCTATACGGCACTAATAAATATTGTTTATATTAACATCATTTTCAAATGTTCACTATTCATTTTAAAATTCAACTAATTTTCAAATTTAAGAAATAAACTTAAATTTAAAAAAAATTACCTACAAAAAATGATTTGCCTCTGACAAATCAAGAAGATTTACAATCAACTGTCAACTCGACAACGCAAAACAATTACGATCCTCGCATCATTTATGTATCTCGTTATGTAAGAAAACGGTATCAGAAGCGATCTGTATCAGACAGGTCCGATATTCATGCAAATTTTCGTTCGTTATTCATTTCTACTGGAATTAGTTCGAAGTGCAGAACAATGTACCATGCGACTGCTTTCGGCCAGTGTATTCCGTAATAAACGTAAATAAGTTTATTGACTATGTGTGGTATGTGGAAATGAGTGTACGGCGCCTTCTACGTTACATATATTGTATGTGTGTATAATTAAATATTCTCTTAACGCTTCCATGAAAGTAGAAAACTATGCCAGTGCGTTCGAAGTAGAAACCTATTTCTATTTATTATTAACTTAGATTTCAATGAACTATCGAAAAAGAGATGGCGGAAAAAAATTATAAAACATAACTCACTGACTCGATGTATTACATGTTTCATTAGGAACACGTACTTTTCAAATGACATCGCGTTCCAAACAAATACCACAATAAAAAAAACATTCTTTAAGGAATGACTCATCATTAAGTCCAATAGGTTAGGAGAAATTGTGGAATATACACAACCACACACGGAGACAGACATTTTTCAAACACCTCTTGTTGGGCCCAGGGACCCCAAAACTGGCATATTTATATATCAAATAAATATTTTTGAAATGAGGCAAAAGATTACATTTTGCTTAAAAGATTACTATTTTTGGGTTCACTGCCCAAAATAGATAGAAATCAATTAAGAAAGATAGAAAAATACAGGCCTGAGTAATTGCTTAATAAAAATGCTGATTACAGTTTAAAGGTCGAAATCCAATTTATTCTGTTGAAAGTTTATTATCAGAGGCGACAGCTTTTACAAACTCCTATATGAAAGATAAATATATATTAAAAAAACCAAAGATCAAATAAACCAGAAAACAAAAAACACTGATTTAAATGAGTTTAAATCAGAAGGAAAACAATAGTTTGTACAGTACAAACAGTATTTTTCGAATTTTTGAAATTTCTACGAGGGTCTAGATCTAACCTTCGATAGATGGAGTTACGTGACAACAAACGCCATATTGCTTTTGACATCTGTCATCCAACACATAATGTCTGTCAAAATCTGAAGCAAAATTAGTTTAGTTTTTACAGACGTCGCGAGTAAGCAACTTTTGTGTTTGGTAAAAAATGGAAAAAGTCGAATATCCTTCAGTGAAGTTCCTTCACAAGAAAAGGGAAAACAACGCAGAAATCAAAGCTGAACTGGATGCTGTTTATGTTGAGTCTGCATTGTCGCTAGCAACAGTTAAATTTTGGAAAGCTGAATTTGTTCGTGGTCGTACGAGCGTTTTTGATGATGACCACCCAGGACCCTCAAATATCGCCACTACACCAGAAATCGGCAACAAAATCCATGAGATGATTATGGCAAACCGTCGTATCAAAATCTGTGAGCTAGCAGAGGCTGCAAATATATCAACTGAGTGTGTACACGCCATCAGACACAAACATTTTGTTATGAGCAAACAATCCGCGCGATAAATGTCGCGATTACTCACTATTGACCAACGCACACGTGTGACGGATTTGGAGAAGCTTTTAGCGAAGATAAAATTTGATCCGAAGGATTTATTTCATTGATACGTCACTGCTGATAAAACGCCCTTTACTACACGGTCCATTATTACACGCCGGAGATGAAGGAACAGTCAAAGCAGTGGAAAAAAAGCAGCGGGTGGCCATCGAAGAAGGCAAAGACAACCTGATCGGCCGGTAAGGTGATGGCGACTGGTTTTTGGGATGCGAAATGCATTGTTCTTATTAATTACTTTACAAAGGGTTAAATATAACTGGCGATTACTACGCAGCATTATTAGACCGTTTGGATGCCGAATTAAAGAAAAAACGTCCTGGTTTGGCTTGTAAAAAAGGTTCGCTTCCAACATGACAACGCACCCCCTCACATACCGCAGAGAGAGCTCTCGTGCAGGTAAAATTGAATCAATTAGGCTGCGAATTGATCGACAACCCACCGTATTCACCAGATCTAGCCCCTTGCGACTTCCCTGTTCTCGAACTTAAAAAAATTGCTCGGAGAGCGCCGTTTTGCAATCAACGATGACGTGATGACCGAAACTATTTTGAAGAGCTCGAGCAAAATTACTTTTCGGAAGGGCTGAAGAAGTTGGAAAGTCGTCTTGAAAAGTGTATTGCCTTAAAAAGGGGACAATGTTGACAAAAATCGTGCGTTTTCTTAGTTGGGCTAGATTTCCATCAAACTACCCTCGTAGTTATCCGCCAAGTTATAATAATAAGTAAATATAACCGCAGTATATACAAAAGTTTACTTTTCTAGATTTTGAAATAGAATTGTAAAATACCAGCAAACGTAATTTGGTGAGACAAAGGATATTAACTGTACTTGCTGCAGAAATAAATTATAGTTTGCACATAACGTTAGCTACATAAATCCACATTTCATATTTTATACATGTTCTAAGTTGGGTGGAATTGAATAGCTATAATTAAAATAACCACGGCATGAATGTGAAAGAAAATTATTTACATTTAAATAGCGAATGCGTCATCTTCCATTCGGTTGTGTTTTTTTTTTGACTCATAAAGAAAATGTAAATGTAGAGATTTCTATTGCACGAAGTTTCATAGAACACCAATTCAGCTATAGGACGCAAAATTCTATATATGTATATATTTCCATATGTGTTTCGAGTTTCGTCTTTTGTCATAATTTACGAGAATAAATAATTTGATTTCGGAGTCCCTAAAGATTTGTTATTATCATCGCTAGAATAATATAATGACAGGAAATGCATATATTTTAGAATACTAAAAACATAAAATATAGGGAAATTTAAAATATAAGCAGGATACAATATAATTGATACTATAAATCTTCCATAAATGTAATAATATGGTTATATATGGTTACATAATAATATGGTTACGGTATGATCAGACTTTTAGTTAAAACATAAAGATAGCACAGCCAAACAAGATCACGAAAACAAGAAAAGATTAAACACTTTTGTTAGATTTTAGTAGGCAAGTAATATCAGCTATCACAATAAATGTCTTACAAAAATGACTTGTACAAGATGTATGAAATCATTTCACCTATTATTTATAAAGGATCTTCAGCATCTTCTTATAGTAGCATCGGGCACAACGTTTAAAAAGCCACGTCCTTCCTCGCTACGCTGCAAGCCGGGCTGATGAATGAATTTAAAATGGGCTGGTATTTGCTTTAAGATTGTACCAAATTTTCTGCACCCTTGCAGGTTGTACTTCTATAGAATCAATGTGATTTGCTATTCTTGCTAGGTATGGCAGGAGACCAGATGTTTCCTGAGAGTATACGCTATCGCTATAGTGATATTAATCGCCCTGTGGAGCTTAGGGTACTTGAAACGTAATGGAAAAATTTCTCCCTATCGTTAAGAATTGATTTCTCGCACTTTTCTTTCTCTCGCCTAATTTGTGTGGTAACCTCATTGCATAGGGTTCTATAGCCGCATACACCTCGGCTGACTTCCGCATACACCGCGCATACACCTCGCATACACCTCGGCTGAAATATTATGCTGACTCATTGGAATAAGTACAGAAAAGCTTAAAATTGTAATTTTGCGTGGTCTACAAATCAGAGAACTCATAATAGAACCTCATTTCGTGGATTCCATAAATGAAACCGAGGAAAAAGTGTAGATTACATGTTGCAATGGTTACTGGCCAACCACAAAGCTACAAAGTAAGTTGTATATAATTAACAAAATATTTAACAAGTTCAAGGATCTTGATAAGTTTGGGTACACTAATAAAAAACAAGATATAGAAAGAATCTGAAAGCATAATGTAGAAAGAAAGTACTGTGTAACTTAAGCATTTTTTGGACTAACATTAATATTTTAGTCCAACTGTAATATCATTTTCCATTCAAAAACCTCGTTATGTGTTCTTCAAAATTTGATATCAAAAATTCGTGGACGTGATCGCCACTCCGTCTTTCATATACTGGAAGTCCTTCGTTGTGTTATATCTTGCATAAAACAAAAGTTGAACCTTTTAGTTTTGACTGTCACCTTTTAAGTCGTCTATTAAATTCATT
>WYDF02273143.1:0-17852 GCA_009867245.2 Adranes taylori | reverse complement strand
TGTTAAATAGGAATTTCTTATGTATATATATATATATATATATATTTGCTTCTGCATATCATTTACTAAGCGTCGGCTAAATTATAGCGGGGCTTGTCTAATTTACAGTTTACTACATACTTTGCTTTTATATTCTTAGTATGTGCCAAAGCTCGATTACCTAGAAATAGTTCGTAATCTCTTTTAAGATTATAGTAATTTCTTTTAAGAATTTAGAATATATAAATCTAAATTAGTTTTCATCTTACAGCCTCTTAAAACAAAAGTCGAAGAAATTTATTTGGCAGCATTTAACACAAATGCTGCTATTCTTCAAATGCAGTTAATATATTTAAAAATGAAGCCTTTGTGATACGGCAACTTTACGACTATGACCAATCGCTTGGATGGAAAGCTTAAAATGCAAAGAATAATATGCAATGCGTGGAACAGTTTTCCTGAAGTATATGACATCGTAAAAAACTAGCGTTCGGTAATTTGAAAATTTTTGCCATTTTCAAATGTTCATCTCCTTGAAACAAAATTTAGCAACGAGAACTTAGATTCATGTATGAAATTGAAAACGAGTTGTTATTCGCCAGACAAACCTTTCAAGAGTGATACAAGATCACCGCTCAAATTAGAAAAATTTGGAAGTTCCACAAGTGTGAATTTATTTGGTTTTACTTTTTTGTGCAATGTATTGTTAGCGAGGGTTATTAATTTTTTTTTGAATTTTTCTGCTTTATGAATATGGTTAGCCTTGGCGCTTTTCACTCGATAGTTTGCCGATCCCTGTGTTAGGCCATATAGGTTAGTTTTCTGTTATTCTTATGCATCTCAAGAAACACGTTTACTAGATCGTACATAGCAATAATAGTTCGACGTTAAAAATGCAATGTAAACATTCCATAAGAAAACTTTAAGAATTAAATTTTAATTAATTCACAGATAAAAAATTTCTATATCTGAAATTATTCAGATTTTAATATAGATTAATTTGGTATATTGCATTTTAATAGAAAATTTGCAGTTACTGACCATCTACAGTGCACCGTCACCACCTTTTATTAATCTGTGATTAAAATAAAGAGAAGCATATAGGTTTAATAAATATAAAATAACGAAGTTTTTAACCAATAAAAGTGAAATACTTTGTTATCTAGTTTAAACAGTCATGAACATTTAGTGCGTTTTTTCACTTCTTGTTGGCTCGTTATGAAAGTTAATTTCTAGAACTTGTCATTGTGATATTTTGTCTTGCGTAATTTACTCTTTTGAAACTAACATTTGGTATGGTTTATTTTATGCCTTTTCTGTCACAATTCCCCTTCTCCGTTAAAACTTGTTTAAATAATATTGAAACAGTTTCACATTGTTATTTGTGAGTTCGAACATAATTGAAAATATTTTTCAATTATGTTGGAACTCACAAATTATGTTCGAACATCTGTAAACGTTTCCATTTAGACCAGACGCGGCGAGCTGCATGCGGGTCTTTATAGGTCATCAGAGATTGTGCAGTACAGTAGAATTCGTCTAATCCGGCACCTTCGGGACTTTGGGTATGTCGGATTACGAAATATTCCGGATCACGCTATATATCGGGGTAAACGTGATTTACACAAAAAAATTATAGTAAACATGTTTTTTATTATTTAACAGATTAAGTAGAATAAAAAATTACATAATACACTTTTTAATGTAAAATAACTAACTATAAAATAAAAAAGCGCAATGTAGGCTTACAAACAATTAATTGGAAGTTGAGCAAGACGGTTGATCTAAACCCATGGGATTTTTCTTCTTGGTTGAAGCCACCTTAAACAAATCTCGAATATCGATTTGTTTTTTAATATTTTCTTTTCGTTTTTTTTTATGAAGTCATTTCGTATGATGTGGAGTTTCATAATTTCACCATCATTGAACGAACTGCTGCGTTCAGAAAACCTGATAAATGTATTCAAGTCATCTGTCAGAATTTCCTCTGTCGGCTCATCAACATCTGCTTCAGCCCACTCTTTTATTTCTTTCCGAATTCAGCTGTGACATGGGGTTCTCTATAAGCAAATCACATAAAACAACTTCTAATTTATCATAAACTGTATCTCTTTCAGTATGTTCGACATTTTCGTCCATTATTTCAAGCCAAAGTTTACTCCATGACTTTTCAAAATTTCCAGTTTTTCCTCACCCCAAGCCAACGCACTAGCAAAGACAGTGTCTCTAATGGGAAAATGTCTTTTCAATTTTTCTAAATTGTTTTTAACAGCTGGCACAAAGTCTTTGAAGTACCAGTTTTTAAACAACTCTTAAGTCATCCACGTACTTGATTGTACTCCATAAATCACAGGCAATGTTTTCCTGCCTTTTAAGGCCATAAGCTTGTTTGACTATCCTATCACAAAAGCTTTTAGTTTGTGATCAGCGGATGCATTTGAGCACAGAAGAACTGTTAACCGATCTTTATTTGACTTAAAACCTTTAACACTTTTCTCATCCCCACCAGCGGGGATAGAATTTGGTAGGCAACGCCAAAAAAGATCTGTCTCATCTGAATTATAAATTTAACAAACTGTCAGTTCATTTTCAGACACAATATATTAGAATTTTATTTTGAACTCTGCACCACCTACAACATCGGCAGATTTCAGCTCAGAAATATGTAATTTTTTGCTACCATGACGAGTCTTAAAGCTTCTAATCCAGCTAGCAGAAAATTTGCAATCGGCATCAATGTTCAAATCTCGTTGCAACTGCTGAGCTTTTTCAACAACCGTAGGACCAATTATGGGGTTAGGACCTCTGATCTTTTTGTTATAAACCAATAGTACAAAACCGAATGCAGTTGGTCTAACTTGGGTTTTTTCAAAGTTTGCTTTTCAATTAGATTTTTCAAAGTTTCTGATTCGTTCAAAAACCGTTTCAACTTGTCTTTGATTTTTTAATGTCGTAAATTGTAGACGACTATATCATAATCTTTCCTAATGATGTGTCTACCTACGCCATTTTCAAGCTTCTTCACCATTTCCAGTTTTTGGGCCAATGTTAGAGTCAGATGTTTACTTTTTGAAGACACGACATTAACTTTAGGGCCCATGTCACTGAATAAAATTACTCAACACTAAATCAAGCTCTACAAAACTAAAACACAATAAAATTCGACATTGAGCAGCAACCTGCGGGTCAGACTAATTAAAATGGGGGAAACTGAACGTGAAACGAAAACAAAGCTACAGTGACGTCCAGAGAACAGGTGGCTCCCGAACATATACTACGTCAGTCGAAGTCGGTTTAAGATGAGCATCTTGTCTGTACCTATCCGACAACTGGCCTCCCTTCCACGCATGCTGATAGGTTTTGTCCGGCATAATCTTTTCCCTCGCGCCCAAAGGTTAGTTTGTTTGCGATTTAAATTGTTTGCTTTATTTAAAAAAAATTTTTTTTCGACAGTCGTGCCGGATCATCCAGTGTCAGGATCATAGGATGCCAGAAAAAGTGTTAAAAGCGCATATTTATAAAATATTTAGTAATTTTCCCATTACTTTTACAATGTTCTAAGCTCTATTTTCAAAAGCTTATTGCATACTTTTGGCATGTTTTAACCGATATTCGGAACCAGACATAAAGATTTCTCATGCTTAATTCATTTTGGCACAAATTCAGCAATACGTTGCTTAATAATTCCCCATAACTTTTAGGCATGGATTCATATCAAGTGAATAGGCTGGCCAAGGCAATACCTTAATTTTTTAGAAGTACAAAATTACTTTGTAATCTTTGCCGTATGTTTATATAGTTATTATCTTGTTGAAAGATGAAAACATTACAATTTATAGAAATCAGGTAATGCTGATGCCAAAATTGAAACATAGAAGTACAACCATTATACCGTCTATAAATATTAATGTTTCTGCTCCATAATGTCAATAATATGCCCATACCATTATTGAGCTCTTACCATATTTTATTGTCATATCAATATGACGGGAATCAAGCCCAGTACCTTGAGTGATTTTAAACATTAAGACAAATTAAATAGACAAACATGGGCGCCCGTCGAATTTAAACAGTATGATACCTAAAGATTTCTTTTTATTTAATCAGTTTTTTTAATGAATATAGTTAACAAAATTTTATGTACAGCTCTCTGGAAAATTTTTAGATTTCAGTTTTCTTAATATTTTGCTCAATTAATTAATCCAAATGCAACGTTTAATGAAAATAATTTGAAATAAGCTTAAACATCCAGACGTGGTGTAATCATTTAGATCGTAGGCTACGAGTGCACTATTAACAGAGGGTACTAATGAAAGCTTTCCCTAATGCAGGAAATACGTATCTGCCCTTGTTCGCTTTTTAAGCTAATTTTGTGCTCATGTCATCAATAGGTGCTAGGAAATAGACTAACTCATCTAATTATTAAATTTAATAAGCTCAACGACGACAAAAATAACATTTGACTAGCTAATTTGACGTAGGAAAACGACAGCGTTCTGTTATACCGACAAATATAAATGTCAAATATAAAATTAAATTATGTATTCGAGGTTTGATCTAGATAATATGATGAACAAAACTGAAAATAAAAATCTAACCAAAGGAAAATCCATGTTTCTATCAACAAAATAATCACTGTAATCAAGCCAGCCCATTTAATATTAACAACAGCTTGGCATATTAACAACAGTTTGCCTGCGCGACATAACAGTCGCGCAGGCATCATTATACAAGTTCTGCAAGAAGTATGCAATATTAAATATATCGAAAAAGAATTGATTAAGAAGGAATTCAATTTTATTGCTGTATATTTAGAATTTTACACAGGGATCGTCCGAAACAAAGCAATTCGAAATCTTTACTATTTCTCTCATTACCTAATAATTATTTGTTTCTATTTTAGTCAGTTACAACCTATTTCACATATACAATATAGATACACCAGATTATTTAATGCACAAAAAAACTATTACAAAACATTTCATTAATATTCTTATATTAAAATCTGCATTTTTAATTTAGTAATTATTTAATAAAATGTGCAATTCATATTTTGTTACAGCGCATCAGTACGGCGACAGGTGATGGAAAACACTATTGTTATCCCCATTTTACATGCGCCGTTGATACAGAAAACATCAAACGCGTGTTCAATGACTGCCGCGACATCATACAACGTATGCATCTACGCCAATACGAACTATTATAAACTATATTCCTCCCTATTACGAATAATATTTCTATTCTAATACTACCGCCACCTGTCCACATCCTATCCTATTACCTGTGTGTATGTATGTAGCTAATTACTTTTATTATTCTTATATTATTATTAATAATAATTTAATATTCTTCATTTTTAATGCGATTTCACTAATGTAATTAATTTTTCATTCGATTATAAGAACGTGTATATCACGCAGATAGAAAAACAGAAACGGAAAAACCAATTTCATGCATTCGCTACGTTTTCTTGGATGTTTTATAAACCAATATTTATTGAAGTGTCATTTGTGTTTTGAGCCTGGATCAATTTCACATCCTTCTTCAAAAATTATTGTAGGGCTCCCTGAGAATTAGTATTTAATATAATAATTTTATTCATAAATCGTGTATTTTGAAGAGAGCTATTTCAGATTTTCGGACAAAATACGCGATATTATAGAGATTCTGTACATAAAAACATTAGTTAAATGTGTAAGTCAATTGCAAAATAAACTAACGAAAATCAAATAGTATCGAACACAATCTATGTGGTATGTAATTATTGTGAACAAAGAAATTACGTCTGGTAATACTTGTTAAAACGCCATCAAGATCCTTGACTGAGACAAACGATTCGAGGTGTTTAACTATCTTTTTATATACGCAGCTACGACGTGGAACTTTAATTTGTTAGAAGTACAATAATAAAGTCAAGAATAATATCGTCACTTAAACTTGATTTAATGTGGGCGGAACTTCTGGCTGAGTTTCCGAAATAGCTTAGCATTCAGCTAAACATGCAAAATAAGGGGTTTAAATGAGAACTGTTATATTTCACTTCATTCTGTAGACGTAGGAGTAAAATTATGCCCATTGCTGAGTCACCGTGTTGCGCAAAAAATCTTAAGGAATTTTCAGTGATTTGTTCTTCTAGATGACTTATTTTAATTCTTTCAGTGTGAGACTCTATTGCATATTTTCTTCATCCTCATTATTTTGCCCTTTCAACTTTCACAATAATTTACTCTTTATTACCTTCTGTGCCACCTATTCCTGTGAGGCCCTATATTTTGCATATGCGTGCAGTCGGAAATCAGATTTATAAGTTCCACCAATCGAGAAAATCTTCTCATTAGATTTTTCCGTTTGTTCATTTTCTTGATTTTAGCTGTTCTGCATTAAAGTGTGAAGATGTATTGTCTACCACTGAAATGACTTTACTGGGAAACTTTTTCGGTCATCAGGCAAAATGATCATCAGGCCATTCTTTAATGACTTCCATTCTTTAATGACTTATTCAAACACTTGACTGATTTTTGCAACATGTTTATTGCATCATAGATTCCAACGCTTTCCACCACTACAGTCTTATACCCTCATGACATTTTCTCCCATGTTCAATGCAATATTCCGCCTTCACGCTTCTTCGCATGTACCGCGCTCCTACAGTTGTGTAAGAAACCACTAGCAAATCCTTCACGATCATCTAAAACCATTCACTAACAAGTCATAATCACCTAGCATCTGTAGTATTAATAATTGTGTCGATGCTTACTCGATGTGACTCTTCGCACTGTATATCTGATCTGGCAGTGCAAGGCCTTTGTATGCGCCTTTGACATATGACATATCCAATCGCCTCCAATGGTTACTTCACGTGTTCCGCAATATCTCACGTTACCGTTTCACTGATCACATCGACACTCGTTCCGCAGATTCTCGTTTTTGTTTTCTTTCCAATATGGTTCTTTCAGAATACAGGATTACCTGCTCCTCCCTTGATTTTATTTTCATTGACAACTTGTTTATCAAGAATTACTCCTACATATTTATGTTGCTCTACATTCTTTACTGATTTCCCTTCCATGATAATGCCAAATATATTCTCACCAACATCCAGATACTCGCCTTTATTTCGAGCACTCTTCATCCAGGTTTTGCAACGTTTGTTCCATTCCGTATCAGCTTCATATGACGCTAACTGGGTTCAGCAACTCCATCACTCTTCACAGACATTAAAACAGACAAAAGAATAGACACAGAGATTGTCTTGCAACCGGTCGTATGTCGTAGTTTTGTGCCCCGATCGTGTTTTAACAACGGGTAATTTATAATTGTGATAATAGTACAGGTAATGATTATATATTCTGAAACGATTGTTTTAAAATTGTTGGGTGTTTCCTTGTAATCGTTTTATTAATTTTTTTTAAATATGAAATATACCTCAATATACCTGTTCGTAGTCCAGCACATTTTTGCAGTCTGCTGGGGTTTACATAATAAATATAAACAATAAAATATCTTCCAAACCCAAATAAACTTTCTGTTGCTTAAATAATTATATATTATTAGAAAAAAAAATGGGAAAACTAATTACTGGCCATACTAAATATGAAATTCCCATTTTTTTTTAAATAACGTACAATTAGTTAATGAATAGTACTTAATAGAGCAATACCTCGCCTAACATGCTTCGTTTTTACATGATTTCACGGATTGATGACTTAGGAGGCTTTGTTCTCACACCGTTGATTTGAAATTTCTCCGTCTTTTTGGCCAATTACTCACACTATTTATTTCCGTACTTTACCCGCTTGTGTAGGTGTTCTGTCTTACACAATCGCCTTAGGTCAGACGATCACTACTTTTCCGCCTAAGTTAACCGTTTAACATGTTGCTCGTTTTTTATCACATAGAGGAATAGATCGGATATTTACCTTCATCGAGTTTACGACAAAAGCCATTTCCTAACCTTCCTAGATATTTACATTGGACTATAATTATATTTACAAGTTATATAATGTTAATAACATTTATAGGCGCATAATTTAATATAAAAACACTTTAAAAGATTAAGAACAATCTCTATATAAAATAACTTATAAAATGTTGTTCATATTAAATGTTTTGATCATTAATGGATAATTTTGATTGTACCTACATTAACACTAGTCAATAAATTAATCGAAATTGTTTTCTTTTGTCTTGTAATTCTTGTAATTGTCTATTGTTTTGTTTTCTTATAAAGTTTTGTTACTAAATTGTATCACTTGCCATAAAGTTCATGCCGTAAATATGAACTTGCTTTGATTGTCCAGGTAGATAAATGCGATCCTGTGCTTGTAACTCAAGTTGTGGATTCCAATGTATGTCCAGAAGAAATAAGTGATTGGCTTCAATCCAATTAAGTCCAATGCAGTCAGCGGTTAAAAATAACAACAAAACGTTTGATCTACGATTATGATCTTTTCCATGTTTGTGTACACGAACAACGAAATAGATCTTTTCCAATCGATCTATTTCGTTGTTCGTGTTGAATATTTCCTCTCTTAGCGCCATTGAAACAATACTGAAAAATCCAACAAATTGGAAACTACAACAGCCTTATCACCCTTCATCTTTGATAATTTGCAACAGAGAAAACACTTCAGATCTTTTTTGATTTTCTTTAACTAAATAATTATCAGATTTTAGGTTTCTTTAACTAAATAATTATCAGGTTTTAACATTTTCTTCCAAGCTTGCAATAAAGATATAGTCTCATCTTGATTGAAGTTTCATAAATGGCGAATTTTTGGAGTTTCTGTTTGATTATTATTAGTTAGAGTTAGTCAGTTAGAGATTCCGACATACTTTTGTATTTTTTAGAAATTGATAAATTGAAGATGTAATTGAAGAATTAAATAATTACTGATCATTTCCAAAAATCTACTTATCTATTAATAAACAATTTCTTAAAGACTCGTTTCTTAATATATAATATTTACTTTTGTATTTTATTTCAAAGTGAGATATTCCAACTTTCATCACTAACATTAGTTCGTTAATAAAATTACTATTCAATAATAAATAATCACTCTCCAATTAGTACGCGATGAAACACATAATTTCTTAATGAAGCATAAAATATTTACCTGGAATAATTTTATTTGTTTTAAAGTTTCTGTTTTTTATAGTTTATATATTTTATGGAAATCAACAACTTAGCAAATAGTGATGCCTTGATTACATTTTGATCGTTTGCACTTTTTTTTCTCTTAGATGTAAATATTTATTTCTAAAGTAACATACTTCGACATAACTTCGTCAGCCGATTAAATGATTTTAATGTTGGAAATTACAAATATGCAAGACGTATTTCGATTTCATTCACACAAAAGAAAAATACAAAGTATCAGCAGAAAATAAAGATTAAGCAACAAACAAGCATAATAAATTACTGACACCTAAGCCATGTGTAATAATGTAATGGCAGATTATAAATTTTTTTATTTTGAAATAGCTTATTAAGACTTAGAAATATCTCATATTTTTTGTAATTTTATATTTAATTTTGATTTTTTCGGTGCTTTCAAAATAATAATTTTTTGAATTCCATATTTTTCTTAGAGCTTTTTTTTGAATTTTATTATTGCAATTTAGTATAATTTTTATTCGAATCTAAATTTGTATGATCTTTATTAATAAAAATGGTAAACTCTTTTTATAATCTATTTAAATTATAATATAGCGATCTGATTATTATCTCGAATCTATTTTAACTGAATCTGTTTTTAATAATATTTATATTATAAATTATTTCACATTGAAGAAGCAACATAAAAATATGTATCTTTTACGAATAATTTTTTTTAGAAAATACGGAAAATTTCTTATTAGTCATAAAGTTTTAACAAATGTAAAAAATCTCATATTTAAAAATTCAGTAATAATCCTCTTTGTTTTCAACTGGAGAGAATGACATCAGATTTTGCCAAATAGACAACATATATTTAAAAATATAATGATAATTCACGTCCAATTGGAGTATCAATAATAAATGAATTCTCTTGGAACTAATTTACAGCATCCAACATTTGCTGTCAACAGTGTCTTATTATTTGGTATCTTATACTTTATGTATAAGATGTTATTATGCATCTCATGTTTTTATACAATGAAAAGATTTTTGGAATAACATGTTTTAAAAATTTAAATGCATTAATCTATTTATTGTATAAAAAAAGTCAAATAATAGTGTTATAATTGTATTGTAGTCTTGAAGAGGATTATAAATCAAAGAATCGAAACGTGGATTTGATATAAAGAAACAATTTGATTGACAAATAAAGTACTCTTGTCCAAAAACTTACGAGACTTCATTTATTATTTATTCACCTAATTTTTAAATGACATAAAAAATATAGAAACTAAGTTTCGCATTTACAAATAAAACAAATAATTGTGATACTTTTGGTCCTACTCTCCTTTTAAGGGGTAAAAGTCTGCACCGTTATTATCGTATTTTAAGTTTTTAACGGGAATGTTTTAGAAACCTCCGTTATATGTGATTTGCGCAAGGGAAAGGATCATCGAGGAAATCGAGTTTTTCTAAGCTGGATAAAATAAAAATGAACAAAATGAGCAGAAATTCGAAAAAGTGCCAGAGTTACATTCGTTTAAACGGCATACATTGATGTTGAGCTTTTTAACGTTTGCCTGGATACATATATTTTTTATAAAAATAATTTGGCGAACATAATACGATAGTTTTACATAGAACACAATACGAAATGTGAACATAATACTTATGTCATGCAAAAGATTTTTGGTATCACATAAATATTTCATCAATGTATTATTTGACTAGAACTTGTTTTAATTGACTAATAAAACCAATAAATATGAGTAGAATAGTAATTTTCGTAATCTACATTTTAACATAATATTCAGGGTTAGGATTACATAGTTTACTAAATAACGATGACGATGTCATCAACAAGACAAGACCAAATAAATACAACGCATTATGTAACATTTTAGATTATTTAAATAGTAACATAATAATGATGTGTTAATGCATTTTCTAGTCAAAAAATTAAATTGTGGAAACGAAATGTTATCCGCATATTTACTTTTAATAGCGTAATCTAAGCAACTATAAATCTATTGCTTCTATTGTTAAGGAAAATTCAAAAAGTTCAATTTTTTTGTCTGACATGTAAGATCCTAGAATTTGTTTTTAGCCTATATAAATGCAAAACTCAACTCTGACAGTTCAAACTAATTACAAAAATTACTAAAATATTTAGAATTCAAATTTCTGAATTCTTCAAACTTTATAAACAATAACCCTTGTCTAATTTGAATTGCTTCCAATTCTTTCATTTTCTTCGCACGATGAAGAGGTGATAGGCATTTTCTTTTATGTGATTTATTTCTAAATGAAACATTAGCAATCCTAGGTTTGGTATAAGATAATAAATTCTTAGCTCTTTTCTTTTTTCTCTCATGAATCAACGATACTTTCCATCTTCCGATACATATTTTCATGGATCAGTCTAAATGCTGGGCATTTTTACGTTTAAAGACGATTTTGTTGAGGATTTGGTTGGTAGTCTCACATGAATTTATGACTTTTTTGCAATTAAGACTTTTCGAAGGTTCTTGTGTTCTTTTTCCTTTCCTCCCTTCAATATTCCCTACTATTTGTGATTAGTGTTTAAAAGTGTGTTTTCGTTAATGTTATTCGTTTAATCTTTTAATGAACCTCGTTGTTTTAACATTCAGTGTTTTTTTATACGGGTTTTTTTTGTCGACTATAAAATAAGTATATAAAGAAAGAATATTTTTCGTAAAGAGAATGAATTACAAAATGGATCAGAAAAAGTTACGAACCTTTAATTGAGGAATCGTATTCTGCAATCTGCTTTTTATATGAAAATACAATTCAAAACTCGAATTGCAAACTATCGAGATGGTTTTGATTTCTGGGGCTTTATTCTCCAATTTTATCGCATATGATAATAACGTTAACTCGCATACTTCTGTAAGAGATAGGTATCCTCGAAACAAAATATGCGAAACCAGTCATTCTAACTTATTTGCCATTAATGACAAATTTTATTAGGATCAAATCAGCAACGCGGCACTCAGTGCGATACTGAATGGAAATGAATATTAAAACTTTTACAGGAGGTTTTTATGCACACATTGTCATGATCAAAGTCACTACTAATAATATATAATATGTTACCAAATTATTTAAAATATTATTTTTACATTTAGCATATTTAAACTAAATTATTTGATGTCATTGTAAGTAGTTTATTATGAGGGGTGATTACTCAAGAATTAATAAGAGAGATGTCTTATTACTTAAAGTTTAATCAATAAAAAAAATTCAGCCTTATATTTAATGTATTATAGAAAATAACTTATTTGTTTATAATTCGATTTTACCATTTACCGCTAAATTCCTTTCTATTTAATCTTTCTTATCTTTTTTTTTGTAATTTTATTTAATTTTAAAGCTGAGCTTTTTTGTATATGTACATAAAATTTATGATAAAAATGTTAATAAGATATAATTTAACAAAACTTAGATGGATGTAAAATGACATTCTACATGTATTAAAAATAAAAATTAAACAAAAACACAAAATGTCGCATAAACAAAATGAGTGCATTTTTTGTGAATATAATATAGACGTGTTTTTATAATAATTTCATCGGAATATGTGTTTTCAGTCTGATGGAACTACATAATGTATATTGTATTGTTTCTCTTTATTTTTGTCTGCACTTGTTCCATCCAATAAATATGTATAATTATAATTTTTTATTGAATGTTGATTATTTATAATATTATATTATTGTGTATACAAGTAAAATTATTGTGGTTATATATTTGTTTTGTTCTTTAATGTGAGTAATTCTGTTTATCAATACTTGATCACGTTTTCAAAAAGTCAAATGAACAAGGAAAATAACATTATATAAGTTTCAGTTCATGGTTACCAAGATATAAGTTAATGAAAATAACGCTATATATAGTAGATACACTTCATTTAAATCTTCGAATGGTGATCGTTTTAAAACTTGTTTCTTAATAATTGGTTGTAAACAGAAAAGGAAATTTGTTAAAAAAATATTGATTGCACCGTCAACCAATGTGACGACCAATCAACCAACCACAATCATAATAATTAGTGTTATAAGTGGAGAAAATTACCGGTAGTTTATCGCTAAAGTAAGGTAATTTATGATAAATATCCTGCCACAAATATCGGGTGATTCAAACAAAATTCCGTTGTTGAATTTAGCTCCAATTTGATCTACCCTGAAATTAGTTTTTAACTTCATTTAAAATATATTATTTAATTCGATGAGTACATTTTTATTCTTTTAACGAGTTTATTTCTTTTAGCAATTATATTCTTCGATAGATTTTCTCCTTATATCAAGTATATCCTAACCTCCCTAGGGACTTTTGTATTTTAAAATAACTGACGTCCATGTCACTTATATGTCATTAAAATAAGACGTCTTTTAATATAATATAAGCAAACTAGAAGCGTATTAAAACCAAGTGGGCATAATTTCGTTTTTACAAATTTTTAGCTGTTAACGAAATTTAGCTATGATTATTTTATTTGAGTGAGTTGAATTATTTCCGATCTAATGTGTTAGTGGTTAACTTATGAATTTCCTTATCCTGTCGTTCAATTCCAATTCTGCATTTTATACTCAAGCTTAGTTTCCATAAACGCGTTAGATCAGTGGCGGTGTAACAAAAACTAGTGACTACTTAAATTACTATCAGTTTTTTGCCAGTTTTGTTGTAAATTTATTTATAAAATAAATTAATTAAACATTAAAAACAAATGCTATTGAAACGTATGTCATTCTAACGATTTTTGTAACTTGGATTTAGTTCTCAAGGGCTTTTATGGTTATAAATAAATGGACTAAACATTAAAATAAAACGGATGCTTTAGCTGCTTTTTTATAAACAGATTGAAATAAGCAAGATGAAGTTGAAATTAGCCAGCTTGACAACAATGGACAACTAATAAAATTGAAAAACCGTTTTTCATATTTGTTCTTTTTCATCAGGAATCTAACATATATTATGTAGAATGCGGACATCATAAAAATTGATCCCTTGTCTTTTTTCTCTGTCCCCCAGTATTTGAATTTTTTCGTACCCGCAAAATCTTACCCTTGCACCAATCAATACGAATGCTGCTGCTAGCTAGACCAGTCTTCCGCGTTTATGAAAACTAGACTTATGGGTACTTTATCAAAATGAAAGGCTAAGCAAGTTAGAAACCAAACAGTACTAATCGGGTATTTCTAAATGAAAACTTACATATTGGTTTTAATTAAAGTACGCGTTATTTTCTAACCCGCAGACATTTTAACAAAAATTCCAGAGTTACCAAAAATTACGATAAAGTTGTCAATTTTTAAATTACCGGTAATTCTGAAACCATCATAATAAGAATAAACAAATTTATTACAAAATAATTACAGAATTGAACTCAATTTAAATTGCATGGTATTTAACGAGGTTTTTAATAGACCAGGCAGTTTTTCTTTCTAATTGCTCGCTGTGTACAGAGCACTGTTCACCAACTTTAAAGGCTGAAAGAACTTGACTTCTAGAGGCTGCAGTAGGTGAGTTACGATTGCAGCAAAGAAATAGTTTTTTATCTTTTTGTAAAAAAAAATATGTACCATGATTACTATGTTTTATATCCATTTCTTATTTGAATCAAAAGATTTTCGTAATCTGTCAGTAGGTTTCTCGTACCTGTTTTATATAAAACATTTTTAGATTGTTTCCAAACATTTTTAATTTTTCCGTCTGAAATATGTGTTTCCGTCAACCAGAAAGAGTGTTCATTGCTAACGTTAGGATCATTTTCAACACTTATCAACTCTTTTTAATTCCATGTAATATTTTTTATCCTAAATAACCGTTTGTTGTTCCTCTTGCAAAAATTGCTGATCTAACAAATTTATTTCCATCGTTAGTTAGTGATGATTTCTCTTGCATATGAGACAAAGTCTTTTCGGGCTAGATACAGTCACCATTTGTGGCGGCATATTAAATTTGGTTTTAAAAATCATAAATTTCCTAACTAAAAGTTCAAGGTCTAGAAGTCAGTAAAAACTTATTTAAAAATAATGAAACTAAAACGGTCATCAAGTTTTTTCATTTACAAATTTTAATTTCATCTTTTCTCTTTGGTTAGCTTTGCCTTGTCATCATTAAATGTTCAAAATGATTAAATTTCTCCAAAAAAAAAAAACAATTGTAAATTATCCATATTGTTTTTTTCTTGTAGCCTCTTACGGCTTTACACTGGTCCGTCGTAAATTGGGCCCGATGACCCGTGATCTAACTGCATGTAAAAATAGAAGCGATAATATCATTCCATTTTATTTTGTTTTTTGCCTTTTCTTGCAATGACATTTCCTTTCTTGTGATGAACTTCCTTCTAATGTGAAATAAGTTATTTTACACGTGCAATGGATTTATAGTAATATTTGGTTCTCTCTGAAGCTTTTAGTGACATTGCATACCCTGCCCACCCACAAGTTGCAATAAAATTCAACTCTCACTGAATTTATCACCGTTTGTACTATTGCAATAAAGGATTTGTGTTGGGTGGAAACACTTTGACCATGAGTATCGATCGCCAAACAGATTTGCTAGATGTTCAGGAATATTATCTATTTCCAGGGACAAGCCTTCACCCTGAATAAATGTTTTAACAGTTGTGGCAAATACATGTTTTTCAATCCATAAATTAAATAAGTGTTGCTTATTCGCCTCTGTATTCGCCTTCCATTTGACCGAAAGTTTAGACTTTTAACACTCATGCGTTTAAGCATATGGATATGGAGCATAAGAAGCGGTTTCATCTTGTAGCCACAACATTCGTTAGCTCATAGAAAAAGTGTAATCCACTTTTTCAAAGCGTTGTGCTCAGAAAGTGTTGTTTCCGTTTATTTTGACATTTGTTCCAAATTAAAGTATTTCTCCACAGTTGAAAACATGATATGGGACTTTGCGGTGACTTTCTATTTAATTGCCTTATTACACTATGATTGTCAGTTAGTCGTCGGTATTTTTAGATATAAAATCGTTAGTTGTACTTGGTAAATGTTATGTCACATCCTAGCTTGTTCACAAATTACAACTTTACTAGCGCTATCACCAACCAACTGTCTTATTAATCCGCACTAGTAATACTTTTTCTACTTGTTTTATTTAACACCTTAGACTTTTGGTGTGCTAGGTGCAGAGTTACACCTTTGGCGTACAACTACAGCTGTACATTTTTATACTAATCGATTGTTACTCTAAATAACTGTTGAACTATTTGAATTGAATATAAATTATAACAATTTTCTTTATGAATTATAATAGTGCAACTTTTGATTTCCTCTATACACATATGTCAGATTATATATTCGTTTAAGTTCAAGTCAAAAGCCTAATCCGAAATTTTATTTACTTAGAAAAAAACTCCAAAGCCTTATTCTAGCTTATCAAATTTAATTAAGATGAAATCTTACATAATGCTTGGAATTTAATGACATATATTTTACTTATCAAACTGTCTTCTAGATTGTGTTAGTTGATAAGCTCTCCGTGTTCAAACGAATAAATAGTTGTTTTAGTTCAACAATTTATATCATATTATATTATCATTTCCCAATTTATGTTTTCAAAATATTTTTTTAATATCAAAATATTGTTTTTTCTTATAAAACATAATTTGTTAGTATTTTACAAATGATTAAAGATTTGTTATATTTTCATAATAGAGAGAACTACTACTTCTACTATTAATTTCAGAATATTAAGATGCTTTGGGGGAAGAACATACGGTCTATCCTCGAATTCCTCAATTTTAGGGACAAAAATTCTGTGCAATTAAACATATTTTTTTAATTGCAATAAATATGTAAATTTACACATCATAGAATTATATACTGATCTCTAACTCAGCTAAGTTTATTAGGTGATGCGTAAGTAAAACCTAAGAGAAGAGTGTTATTTTTTCTAAAAGTTTTTATTTAGCATTTTAAGTCAGAGGTTAGTCATTAGTTTCTAAACAAGTTGATAAATAGAAGTGCGAAAATATATTGTACATGTCATTACACAATATATAAAATTATTTTTATTGAGTATATAACTTTCTTATTGACCAAGAAGAATGAAATTAAAATAACTTTACATCAAATTATATGTATATTTTTTTGTTATTCTAATTGATGTTATATAAATTTAAAACAATATTAAATATTGTATATTTTTATTTTGTTAAAAGACATAAAATGTACCCGCTTTAAATAATATATTACTTACTGCTCAAAATAATTGTATTAAATTTAAAAGTATACAAGCTATCTTTTATAATTTTCATTTTATTATTAGTTTAGTTGCTTTAATCAATTCAAAGATTCAAACTTAATATAATTATTCTGAGCAGATTTATTTCGATGGACATTTTCAAACACAAATAATTCTAAAATCAACTTAAAAACGTCGAATAGTGTAATGTCCACTTATAACGAATTCAAAATGTCAAAGTAAAAGTTAACATCTTTTGTGCCATTTTTAAATTAATTGCTACAGACATTCGCCATGTATTCAAAAATAAAAGTCCCTCAACTAATACTATTTATTAAAGGACGTAAATAAAATTTGTTATCTTTTAATTTACATTCCTATAACAAAGAAGTCTGTATGTCCGAAGTTTACATCTAGAATTGTATATAGGTATATGAAATATATAGTATTCATGTTTTCACATTTTTTTTCTATTTCACCTTAATATGTCACTTGTATTGAAATTACTGCAATCCGCTAATATTCAATTCAAGGA
>WYDF02273132.1:0-17853 GCA_009867245.2 Adranes taylori | reverse complement strand
GGATAATGGATGTATGTGTGAATGGCATTGTAATGTATGGAGCTGAAGTATGGGCGGTTGAAGAAAGTGAGATGATGTAGAGAGTACAGATAAGTTGTATGAAAAGAATGTTAGGACTAGATAGGAATACGCCTACTGGTATTGTGCTGCAGGAAGTAGGAAAATATAAAGTATGGTCTAGCGGTGTGAAAAAGATGATGAATTTTGAACGGAAAGTCCTGAGTGATGAAAGTCCTGAGTGAGATAAATTGTTTTGTAAGAATGATTGTTTTAGTTTTTGTATGCCAAT
This sequence comes from Adranes taylori, assembly GCA_009867245.2. Taxonomy (NCBI): domain Eukaryota; kingdom Metazoa; phylum Arthropoda; class Insecta; order Coleoptera; family Staphylinidae; genus Adranes; species Adranes taylori. Next base: position 17,564 of record WYDF02273132.1, on the reverse strand, counting down.
AAAGGTTTTATCTATTTATCTATCTATCTACTAAAATATTTCCTGTTACATCTCCCATTCCTTAAACTTTTCCATCTTTCTTGCACCTCAAAATCATTATTCCTTATCTAAACTTCACTTACAGCTTCGTCTGCATCTTCGAACCATTCCATAAACCATCTTATTCTTTCATACACTTGCTTCCTCGCTTTCAAACAGCTACCTCTTCTTTCATTCTCCAGACTTTTCAATTACAACATTTTCACTAATCTCATATTCGCTTCCACCATAACCTTCTGTCATACTTCATGCACATGGTTCATCCACAAGAACTCGAAAGTCGACTAGGGAATCGTCTCTGCTCCAGCCTATACCCTGCATCTGAACAAGGTTAGAAACACAAGCTATATACGAGAGAGGGGGGGGGGGGGGAGGGCAATAACAGGTGGGTGAGGCCATTATATGTCCGGCGCCGCGCGCATGGGGGAATGAAAGGGTCATTAGGGGTCCTAGACCCAAATTTCTGGGTAATCTCGTTTTGGTGTTGGGGATTGGAGCTTGAAAGTGCTTCCCATGAACGAGGAATTCCCAGTAGGCGTAGTTGATCAATCTACGCTGACTAAGTCCCTGTCCTGTGTACACACTTAAAACTCAGTTTAGGATATCCGGTTTGAGATCCTAGAGTTAATATGCTAGCCCGTTATCATCTAATACCAATTATAAACCCTTGTGCTTGAGGATCTTGGTGTACTTGAGTATCTGCAATTAGCTTGTAGGGGACTTGCGTATTATACGGCTTGGCTCGTCGCTCATGTGGAAAGTGATCTGCTTGACATAAGCGTAGACCGTAGCACGAAACCATTAACGAGTTAGTTGCTCCATAGAGACTGTACAACAGGGAAAAGATTCTGTGGAAGACTCATGCCTATAAATTATAAACGACAATTATTCTTTCTGCCAATCATAATCTGTATCCACATACAATAATGATTGAGGAGTTCAAAGCAGAACTACAATTGACCGAGAAAATAATATTGAGTCAACAAGATCGTCTATTTGAGTTGCGTCATTTTATAGTATTAGGTATTAGTTAATGCAGTAACATCTGAGCATCATTTAGAGTGTTATGCTTTGGTTGATAGTAAAATTTGTTAACAAATAAGAACATCTTGCTTCAAACTTCACTTCCTTATTCCTTTATCCCACATTTATACTTACCACATTTTTGCAAAACGTTGACTTTTCCATTCCAATTATTCTCCTAAAAACTTCACACATCACCCGTTCTATATCCGCTCTTTCTGTTACACCCCATACTTCCGCTCCTTATAACAATATACTTTGCACACAAACTTCCATTAGTGGGATTCTCATTCTCATCAAATCCCCAAATTTCGTATCCCACACACGTCTTAATCTATCCATTGCAACTTTTTTGCCAACCTGACATGTCCATTGCAGCTTCCGATATAATTTAAAGAACAACCTCATTATCTAACCTACTCTTCAACCTAGCACTTGATGCAGCTGTAAGAAAGTATCCTATTAACGCTGGAGGCTACATATTTAACAGGACGTGCCGAAATCTCGCCTACTCTGATGACATAGATACAAATTCAAAAACTTTTATCGGCATAATACAAATGATTTCAACACATTACATGTAACCTTAAATTATTATATACTAGAATTCTATAATTATAACAAAGAGAATATTCGAAAAACATAAACCAACAAACCAACAGAAAGAGAAATAAGAGATAATAAGTTAAACAAAAAATATAATTCGAGTAGTATGTTGGTATACGCAGAGAGAGACAGCGCGTTATCCAAAAAACAAAATTAAAACAACATTTATTCGCATCTACCTCCTCATTAATTCCATTCACCCTCTACAATCCTCCACAATCCTCCCCTTCCATTCCCCCACCCACACTCAACTTTCTTATACCACTCCACATAAATTAAGTGAGGAAAGGACGACTATAAAGATTCCCTATTTTCTTCGGTCCTATTCTCTTCCAAAATTTCATTAAATCCCTATACTTCCCTTTCTCACCCATACACATTTGCCAGTTTACAGCCACCTGCCTTCGATCCTCATTCCCTTCCATTCTCATACATCAACTCACCCAATGTTCCCATGTTTCATCCTCCATTACACATGCTCTACACTTTTTATACTCTTCATTCATCCAATATTTGTTTCCTCTTTCATCACTACCACATCTAAATCTTGCAATCAGACTTTTTTCATCCATACTTTCCCCACCGTATTCTCTCATACCTCTCTTGCAATTCTATATCCCTTAACCTCTGTTCTACCTCAATTTCGCACCTTATTCCCCGGTACACCCATTCATACCATCCACAGATAGACCATCCGCACCTCTCATATAACCTTCTTCTTTCCCCCACCCATTCGTTCTCTTCTTCCTTCTTGCGTCCTATAGCTTCCTCATATACTTTCTTAACCAATCTATCACTTACATCCCCCAACACTAATTTTCATACTTTACCATCTTTCTCACACAATGCACCCAACATTTTAATTCATTGCTCACTATCTCACACGGTGTCGATTTTTTCACTCCTCGTACTATCTTCATGTATCTCATTATCCCCACTCCCATTTCTTTTCTCTCCTCAGCCCACACTTCAGCACCAAACAGTGTAATACTACTTACACATACTCTCAATATCATCATCCTCATTAAAATCAAATCAACAAAGTCCAAACAGTCCAAACATACCCAGTCCAAATATACCCCATCCTTTCGACAGGTGCCTGAACTTTCCTTACTAACATTCTTACGTGCTCTTTTGCCGATTCATTCCGAGTTATCATATACCTTAGATTTTTCAGTTCCTTCACTACTCCAATTTGACTTCCATTTATCCAGAATTCATCTCTTTTACTATCCGTATCACCCTTCTTGCACACCATTACTTTTGCCTTGTCCACGTTTATTTGCAATCCTCTTTTACCAATATACTTTCTCACTCTATCAATCACTACCTGCATCTCGTCTTTACTACCTGCAAAACACGCTACATCATCTGCATACCCAAGCGACCAAATCTTTTTCCCTCCAAATATCACCCCTCCTGCCTGCCCTTTATGCAAAACCTCTTCTAGATCCGATAGATATATATTAAATAAGCTCGCGCTCAAAGGACATCCTTGCTTTACTCCCCTATTTACCCTAAACCATTCAGACGCACTCGTACCCATTCTCGCCCTCACTACCGTCCCTCATTCAGTCCTCCCACACCGATTCACATCTTTTCTGAAATCCCCACCTCTCTCATTTTCATCCATAGTTAATTTCTCATAATTCTGTCAAACGCCGCTTTCAAATCTATAAATGCTATGTACAACTTCCTCGCTCTTGCCATATCCTGGTTCATAATATAGTTAATCATGATTATATGGGTATATCCTGTATATCCCATTCATCACAGTTATTCCCGTATATTGACCTATAGTTATTCGACTATAGTTATTCACATTCATCCTATCCTCCTTCTTATACACTGGTATAACTTCCCCTCTTCCATTCCTCCATTCCTCCATTCCTCAGGCACTTCCTCTTCACCCATTCAAACATGGGTGAAGTTATCGCATTCATACCTTCTTCATTCAGACACATCCATACGCCGATGGATAATTTATTCGGCCATGTTGCACTCCCCTTTTTAATTTTTCTTATCGCTTCCTCCACCTCCACCTCCCACTTCCCAGTTTTCACTTCTTACAATCTCCTCTATTCTCACCTGTTCTTATTCCTCATCTACTAATTTTTCTCTGCATTTTCTTACCCACTCCCCTATCTTCAACTCATGACTTTATTCGTTCCACCTAGTTTTGTTTTTCTATCTTATATATCTCCATATCTCTGTCTCACTCCGTAAACTATTTATTCAATCTTCTCTTCATCCTCCCTCTCTTTATAACATCTATTTTCTTCTCTCTTCCATACTTCCTTCGTCTGCCTATATTCCTCTCATAACTTTTCACCACATGTTACTCCCCTGAGCACTTCCCTGACCTTCTTTTTTCCCTTTCACATCTATTATCATACACACTAACATTTTCACTATTTATCATCGCCTTACTATTCGCTTCTTACTTCCAATCCTACTTGCATTAGATTTATCCTTTCCTTCATACTTTTCACTTCATTCCATTTTATTTTTCGCATCCTTTCCTTATATTTTTCCTTTTCCTTCGAATCCCATATGTATTCTTCCTCTATGCTCCTTATCTTCATTGCTCCGCTGTCTTCCTCTCCCATATATGTGCTCCACTCCGATTCTAAACGGAAGTTGTCGGATTCACCCTAGCAGCACCCACTCTCATACATTCCAGACTTTCACCCACCCTTACATTCATTATTAAATAGTCAATAACTGAATCTCCCCCATTACCTCTAAATGTTACCTCCCCTGTCTTGTCTTTCGACTCTCTCTCCATGTATTCTCCATCTCTCCCTATATTTATATCCTTTTTCTCCCCTATTCTTACATTCCAATCACCGATTATTACGATATTTTCAATCACCTCATTCCTTTTACTTAAATCGTCACTTATCTCCCCCATAAACTCACTCCATTCTTTATTCACATACACCAATACCACTAACCAATTTTCACCTCCTATTATTAAACTTCTACATAACATACCCTCCCCTCTAAAATATTTTACCTCCATTTCATTTATCCCTTCCCTCACTCCATAAATTAAACCCCCACTTGCTCTTCGTTTTATATTCCTTCTTTTCCCCTCTCTCATCTTCCATTTATAACCTCTTGGTAGTTTTCCCATGACCTCGTTGCACCCATCTGCTTCTACCCACGTTTCTATTAATCCTATCACATCAAACTGATTTAAATTCTTCCGAAACTCCTTGTCATTCAATTTCCCCCTTATGCCAGCAATGTTTCAACTTAGAATTTTTAATCCTGTTCCTCTTTCTTCACTTTTTTCCTTGCATGCGTTTCCCACCCCTCCCACACTCCTTCCATTCCCACTCCTCTTATCATCAGCCTCATTCCTTATAATTACTCCTCTATCGTTCCACTTATATCACCCATTCCTCCTAGTTTCTACCATTCCCTACAACACTACCCCGTTTACCCCTTTTTGCACTTCCCCTGCATTTTCAGATTCTAATTTATGACTTATTACTAATATTGTATGTTTCCTTCCTCCCATTTCTTCTGTTTATCCTACCACCTTGTTCCTGTACCCCATCCTCTTCCCCATCCCTAATTTCGCTTACTTTCATTCCCATACCCTTATTACTTCCATCGCCATACCTTTTCCTCTTTAGTTTTCCGTCTCATTCAACCGATATCCCCTCCCCTTCCCTATTTCTCCATTCAACCCCATCCCTCTCATTCACCTACATTTCATCGTCCTCGTTCCATACCCATTCCTCTTATCCAATCCAGATCTTCTTATACGTCACCTTCACCTTTCCTTTAGTACATCTTCTATCTCTGGGCATTTCATCATCATTTCATTAAATCATCATCGAGAATTACACCGCTGCCCTTCATTGCTGCCTTCCTTGTCATAACTTCCACGACATAGATATAGTAACTATTAAACAAGAGTCACTAACGGAAAATCTAGAAAACCTGACGTCCGAAGCAGCCACTATTGGACCAGAAATTAACCAGACAAAAACCAAGTATATGAGTTACAACAGGCACAAGACCCGATGCAGGAATGCCCGGGAGTTTGAGCAGCTGGAGAAAGATGCTACTACAGTTATGATTAATATCCAAGCAGCTAAAAATGAAAGTGTATCTATAATCATCAAACCAGTAGTAACATGAAGCTCAGAAACATGAACACTAACAAACACAAATGAAAACCGTCAAGGATTCTGGGGACACAAAATCTTAAGGACAATTTTTGGAGCAGTACATGATGGAAATGGATGGAAAATTAGAACCAATGCAGAACTGGAAGACCCGTATAGGAAGCCGTCAATCGTCAATGACATTAAAGCAGGCCGATTGCGGTGACTCGGACATTTTGAGAGGATGCCTAAAAAGGGATTGAATGCCAAACAGAAAGGAGTCGCCTCATAGGTCGTCCACGCAAGAGATGGATGGATGATGTGTCCGAAGATCAATGGCGGAAAGGTATTGTAGCCGCGACCAAGGTTCTTCAAGGCCTGTAGCGCCAGGATAAGGAAGTATCCCACTACAAGTTACAATAAAATAGCGCAATAGAAGAATAATCTAAGAGGTGACATAGAGCCAGGAAAAGGAATAGCTAAAGTATCTGAGCTAAACTCAGTGCTCCTCAAAGATATCGGTTACCTTGGGCTGAGGCTAATTCAGAGAGTGGTCGTGGATGACTTCAAATAGCAAAGTAAGAAGTTAATTGCGCCACGTTATTTTACACAAGGAAACCAGCTATCCCTCCTAAATAAGGAAATTTAATTCTGCTCTAGACCCCTCCTTAGAAGACAAACAATGTAAAAGGAAAAATTAAAGTGGAACTTTATATCTTTGCAAAATTACCTTAATTAATATACCAAAATAAATATTTCTTTGATATTGGACACTTTGCATCTAATTTTAAGAGTAGGCTAGCCTGGCGATGCATCCCCACTCTACACCTACCATAAACAAATTTAATATTATGCGCATAAATACCTATACACAAATATATATAAAGGAAACAAGTAAATGTAGTCAGAGAGAATAATATACAAAAAATAATGTCGCATAAAAATAGAGTTTAATGTTACTAATTGTACAAAATGTTTATAAGTGTTGTTAAATATCACTAATGATTTGTGCATGAATAAATAAATTGTATATCAGCAAGCGGCTTCTCAGATCTTCACCGTATCTGAAAAGCATATAACCACGAAACAATACGACGAATAAAACAATACGACGAATAGGACAAGTCCACAAATCCATACAAAATCACGTAAATTTGTCCTCTACAGTGTATCGTTACGGTCGATTCCAAAATAAATTTCCCGACGAAAGAATCCTATAGCCGGTAATCTTTTCCAAGGATCCCTATAAAATAGAGTAAAGTTTGATTGGCTGATTAGGCTTAAGTCATAATCCCTTAAATGAAGTCGGCGAGAAAACAACCCCCGCAACCCTTGGATGATTGTAGCAATACTCCCCACACGAAACTAGGTTATTTACACAAAATTTTAAATAATTTGCATTAACAATCACCATGTGCCATAAATCAACTTATATCAACAATAGCTTATTACACATTCTCATGCGACGAATAAACCACGAGACAAGATACGTGACAATGAATCGCGCAGTGTATTATAAACAAATAGGACCGTAACAAGCGACGTGGATTTTGCTTAGTTAAAACAAAAATCGGTTTGAGTGGGAGCACCGGAGCATATAAACGTTTTTTCGTCTAGCCAAATTCCTACCAAAACTCTCGCACTATTTTCCCCTTTATGTGGTAAATTGTATTGATCTAATGTATTCCGCTTAAGTGCAATTTCTACTATCTTGCTAATTATGATTGATTCGGATCCAATTAGGAACACATTCCTTTACTACCACACACCTAGTCCTGCAAGGTACGCTTTCACTCACTGCCGCCGCTTGTAATTGCTTTATAGCCAATTAGGAGTCTATTCTTTTACAAACACACACATCTACGATCGTTGCGACATGCAGACTTTCTGATTTATTGGTTATCACCAACAAAATCTACTATCAGTGATAATAGCCGTACCCTGTATGTAACTCCACTCATTGCTTTGTCTAGGAATCTCAAAGTCTACCCTGCTATCTATAATTTGTGTAATTGGCATAGTCACTCTATTTCTGTCTGTCGGAAGAATTTTTTCCGACAGACAGAAAAAATTCTTCCCAATGAATTTTTTCCCAAAGGCTGACACCTACATTTCTATACTGAAATTCTCATATAAGTAAGATGTTTTTAAACTACACTTGACTTCATAATTAGAAGTTCAAATGAAACTCTTCGTGTTAACTACCATTTGCCCTTATAGTAACATGTGTATCTAGCACACAACGTCCTGAATTATTCACATAATTTAGAAGCCTCAAATGATCATTAAACTAAATTGGAACTCGCCACCGCCCCGGCAAAATTCGGCCTCTAATTTTAAAAACAACCAAGATTATAAAAAGACTGGTTAATCCTAAAAACCTGTTAACCTAATTACAGCAAGTAATTTCATTTATAATCGTATTGTATGCTCCCGTTATGGTCTGTCTAATCGCCCAGTTAGAATATGTTTTATTCATTAGTGTAACCTCTGTGTTCTCTTATATATCTGGATTATTTTACCTTTCAATTCCTCCGGCATACTCTCCCTCTCATTACAAATCTAATTAAATCATCTTATTAACACCTCAATTTTATTCCTATGCAGACATCCCCAACTTCAACTGGACTTCCATCACGACCTGTCACACTTCCTATGTCTATTCTCTTTATTTCCTCTAATACTTCCTCTTCCTTAATATCCTTCTCCTTTTTTGTCGGTACCATTTCCACTCATTCTGCACCCATTCTCTACTTCCCTTATCTCCTCGCCCATATTCGCTCTGGATTTGTTTTCCCACTCTTTTATGCTTATCATGAATTCTTCTCTATTGCTCCATTCATTCATAGATACTTCCATACATCACTTGCACACTTCAACTTTTTAATCCTGTCTTTTTCTTTTCGCCATATCGCCTTTTTACTTCTCTTAGTTTACTCTGCGCTTCGTGATACTCCTTTCATTCCAACCCCCCTTCTCTTCTCACTCCTCAACAAGACTCTTACCTTTTTTTACTCCATTCTTCATCAAAACTCCAGTTCTTCCTATTTCTCTTTATATCACGTTTACTCCTCCGTTTCATATTCCCCGTGATCCCTTACATCACTTTCTTTATATTTTTCATTTCGTCTCATTTTCTAACCATTCCCTAAATTCCATTTCCTTTTTATTGTCCCAACTAACTAAGATATAAATTTGAACTCGAATAGGAGTTTAAGTTCCATTAAAACCCACAAAATGCCTACTATTCTAGAGTCATTGACCAGACTCGCGAGATTGAAGAAAATAATAAGAGCAAAGGCATTGGCCTGTGCTTTGCTATGCTAATCGAATGTTATCCTAATCAGTGATTGAACTAGTTGAATGTTGAGCTGATTCTATGTTAAATTAATGGTTTTTTTGTAGACATGCTAATTAAAATATTTTACTCTGCCACTAGTTTCCCGTCTCATGATCAGGCAGAAATATGAATGAATTTATTTAATACAAAAAAAGTGTAATGTGAGTAGTCTATCATACATAAAATATTTCATGATAAATATATGGTGTATTTGATGTATTTTGGACCAGTTACTTCACTTTAAAAATTTTAATTTTTATTAAATATTTAATTGTAAAAATCTTCCAGTCTAAAAAAGATAATTAATTTAATATAAATTAATTTAATAATCATTATTTAACAAGTACTTCAAAATAAGTCGCGAAATAAATTTAAGTCTATATAATTCCTTGAAAACTATCCCGCCAAAACTTATGAAAAAAAGGAACGAAAACGGGCAGAAGAAGAAAGAAAAAGACGACCACATATATTCGCATACCGCAAAATATTTACGAAACAAAAAAAGGTATTAATGTCAAGTACCGCCAGTTTTCTTCTGTTTGTACACATTAGGTTAGTTTAGTGCTTTTTATACATAGACTTGTCACACTTTTTGGTTCTAATTAAAATCAATTTTGCACATTTTTGATTCTGTTCATTGATGTGAACGTGCAATCCGTTATAGAAATTCTCCTATAAAAGCTTGGATTAAGAGAGAGGTACTTCATCGGACATGTAAAGAGAAAAAGTAGGAAAATCTACAACAATTAAATATTTAAGCGCAAGAGTTTCCTTTTTAACGCAAAACATTCTAAAAACCCTATCGTCTTCGTAAATAATTCATACGACTTGATGTAGCGTTCCGCCCTTTTATTTTTCTATGTCCTTTGTAACTACTTCCTTTAACAACAGGAAATCTATATACTAGTTTGTAAGTGAACAAGTGAACAGGAATGGTTTCACTTTATATTATCCAAGTAGCATCAGAATGTTAATATGTGTAAATAAAATTTCACCTATAAAATTCATTAGAACAACACATGAAGCTATAAGATACAGGGTTGGAATTTATTTGTTGGGAATTGACAACCCTGCTTTTCTATTTTGGACAACGTGCATTTTTTGTGCCGTTATTCTATTAAAAATGAGTCAGATATACTGCTTAGAGGAGGGGACACTACGTACAAATTCAGCCGTCGTAGAGAGAAATTGAACATTATCTATTCTATGTAGCATACACTTATTTAAAATTTCCATATTTTAAAAAACATTTTCTACGACCCTAGTACATTTTTAGACGATTATTTTTGCGTTGGCCTGGTAGTGTAGCAAAGTGATCTGACTATAAATATAATACTGTCTATATTCTGTGATTAAATAAAAAGAAGAATAGATCTATGTATCTCAAGTTGGCAACCTTATAGTAAAAAGAAGTCTGCATAAAATAATATCTGTCTATCTGTCTGTAAAAATTGAAAAGCGAATCTTGCAAAGATAAATATTCAAATGTTCCATACAATATTTAAAACGAAAGATTTTTCCTTAAACACAGTTAAGAAATAACGCATAGAAATATCATACTTAGAATTGATCCGAATATAATTAGCAGGTGTAGCTTGAATAAATTTAGAGTAATTAAATAAATATTTTTGTAAATATTATTGTATGATAGACAATTGCGTAGCGTGTATAAGAGAAAGGAATATATGGCCAATTAAATAAGACAGAGAGAAGTTTACGCTCTCTGTGTCGCTTGTCTATATTGATATATGGCGTAGTTCCGTATCTTTGTGCGAGCATGATAAGAGTATATAGGACCGCATGGTTTTGAATGAGATATATTCCCATATAATCATATGTAAATCTGACTGTTTAAGTAGGATATGTTAATAAGTAGATTGTGGTAGGGTCTACTGTTCGACACGAGTGTGTGTGTTCTGTGTGCATGGTCTTCTATAAGAGCCAAATTATAAGGTTTTAAAGACATTTTTCGAACAGTCCAGTGAGAGAAGTAGCAGCCAGCAGCCGAACCAATGGATACCGTTTTATATATTTGGTAAGACCAATTTTGAAAATAATTCCAATAGTGCTTATTGCTATATCATATACCTTTCATTATTATTAATTGTATGTATTTTGAATGATTGATATTTCCTTTTAATATTCCTTTAACCTAACTCCTATTTACTAAGCGCTCGATTTATGTAAACAAGAGTCGGTATCAGGTGCACATGTGTCAGTGGTGTCTATGTGAATAAGGGCGCTATTGAGACAAATAGATTTCCGTCGCTGTGAATAAACCCGTTAATGTGCGACTAACGCTAGCCTATGTAAACAAGGGCTGGATCTAGTTGCTCCAGTTTCAACAATATCTAAATAAACAAGGATATTGTTGTAACTAATAGTATTTCCTTTTCCGTTACATTCACTGCTATGCACCCAAATGCTGGCCTATGTAAACAAGGGCTAGTTTTGAGTGTTGGGGTAGTGATGGTGTCTATATAAACAAGGATGCTATTACAACCTATAGTGAGTTCCTTTTTCCGTTACTTGCACAAAGGCGTCAAAAGCTGACCTATGTGAACAAGGGATAGTTGTTGACGCTCTTACGACAGGAACACCTATGTGAACAAGGGTCATCCTGTGACTGATTGTGATTACCTTTTCCGTTACCTGCACGAAGGCGCCAAACGATAATCTATATAAACAAGCGTTAGTGTTTGATGCTCTGGCGACAGTAACACCTATGTAAACAAGGATGATACTGTAGTTGATAGTAACTTTCCTTTCTGTTACCTACACTGACGTGTGTCAAACACTAATCTATGTAAACAAGGATAGTTGTTGATATTCTGGTAAGAGAGATACCTATGTAAACAAGGGTGTTACTGTGGCTATTAGTGATTCATTCGCTAGATTATACCCAACGCTGGCTTCTATACGAGGTTTGTTTTGGTAACTCCTGAAACTTTAACATCTATGCAAACAATGATGTTATTGTGACTAGTAGCAACTTCCGAGCATACCTGTCTTGTCAAGTCTCCTTATTAAGCATTGTGATTTATTCACCCATAAGTAATTGCGTTTGTACATACCTACCTCCCTAACTGTGAGTAGTAGATTCCGAGTGTCTCCACCTGTTACTCATTATTGTGTTTATGTTGGTATATGATTTATAACGCGCTGTGAATGGTAGATTCCGGATGTTCCTAACTTACCTGTGACCTGCTATTGTGTATGATTTATAATCCGCTGTGAATGGTAGATTCCGAGTGTTCCACAATCTGTTACTCATTATTGGGTATATATTGGCATATTATTTATAACCCGCCGTGAATGGTAGATACCGAATGATCCTACCCTACCCGTGATCCATATCGTACATTGTGAGATAGCTGTCACCCCATGGTAGTATATTTAGACTCACCGTTATTGTTTGTTTGATTATGATTAACTGCTTGCGTCGGGTAGTTGCATGCTTCACGCCGTTTCGATATTTTGTACCCGCATTATGTGTTGTAATATACGAGCACCACTAAATTTATTTGGACCACATTTTCATTCTTATTACGCTTGCACCACCAGATTAAAACGATTTTGCTTAAGTGCTTTATTTACTATATATATTTTAATTCCCGCCATAAAGGCCATAAATGAATTTGGGTTTATATTTTATTTGATGATTATTTTATTTATAATATAATATTTTCTTTCCTTTGTTAATGTATTATAAGAACAATACACGGTTTTGTTAAAACGTTAATGCTGTTTAAATTATTAGTGAATAAGTTTATTACAGCATCACCGCCCGAACGAGAACACCTGGTTTACTTACTGAGGGCTCAAGTAAACTCAGTACTTGAGCCCTCATTAAGCCACTGAGGACCGAAGGAACATCAGGATCAGTTCGAGAGTGCTGTCTCACTTTAAACTGACCTGGCGCCCGAGCAACCTGTTTCCGTAGAACAGTTGATTCTGTACTTACTATTGAGATATCTGTTAGCGCCATTACATTGACGTGCCACCAATAGGGTGGGGGTGTGTTACAGTAATATCTAGTTACTTTTAACATAACCTCAAGGTTTCTTCTTTACATTCCCAGCGAAGATATACGAACGACGACGATGAGCATCCACCGATCCATGTCAAACCAAAATTCAAATTTCGGCCCAAATCTAGTTACTTTGATCAACATTCAATTTTAAATTTCGCGTCAAATCCCGGTGATGCTCTATCAGCCACCATTTTGTATTTTTAAATGTCAGCTTGTGACAGATTCTCACTGGCAACGCTGCAGAGTGCTGCAGCGATTGTCACAAACAAATATGTTACAACAGAATATAAAATTCTCCAGAAATATGATTCTCGGAAGCCAGGTCAGTTTAACGTGAAACTTTATGTTGAAACCGTTCTCTTTGTTCCACCGGTCCGCCGTAGGGTATTCACACATGACAGTGTAAGCAGCAGCAGTACAGCGGACAAAGATGAGCCAACACATATATCAATCTTTCCATCGGACGCTGTTAGCATATCTACATATCAATAGCATCGTGCTAAATCTCCTACTCCTATTTACGTACATATCATATACGGCAAGCGTGCATAAGCAGCCAGTACGCATTAAACCCTGGCAAATGCGTCACAGGACAGCAAAGGAAAATCTCTGCTGTATACAATATATGGTTAGCAAACGGTGCTCGAAACGAATCGCGTGCATACATTTCAATAGCTGGGGATTTCACTACCGGTTTCACGTAATTTATTTAGTTAACTCATTTTAAGTAACATGCTTTATTCCAAGCTGCCAAACGACTAAACAATTTATGACAGACCCCACATATAAATTTTTTTATCCGGTCTGTGAGGCCTTTAGTGGAAACCATAAAAAATAGAAGACCTGTTCCTCCTTCATCTACGCTGTCTCTCCATGAAGATGTCCTCAAGAAGCTGACATCAACAGCATGGTATCACTAAGAAGCTGTCCCAGAAATGCTTTAACGAATGTAACCCAGTGAAGTCGACAGATGGTGAGCAGTTGACCAACAGTGAAAAGCAGTTGAAGCACTGAAGGAAACACTTCAATGAAGTACTCAACATGACTCTGGTACAACAGGAGGAACTAGACCAACAGGTGATACCTGAACTTCAAATCAACACTCACCCTCTCAGTAGGAATGAAATCATCAAGGCTCTGAAGGTGGACAGTTTGGTGACAGAGGTGCTCAAGGCAGATGATAAGACAACAGCAAATGTGCTTCTGCTACTGTTCCAAGAAATTTGGTGCACAGAAACCATCCGAAAAGACTGGAAGAAAGGAATCCTCATCAAACTACTCAAGAAAGGAGACTTAACGAATTGCAACAATTGACGTGGCATCACAGTTTTGTCAACACGTAGCAAAGTATTTTCAAGGATTCTCCTCAACCGTATTAGAGTGCCATTGAATGGAAAGTTCCAGATGGAACAGGCTGCCTGCCGGGAAAACAGATCATGTACGGACCAGATAAACACATTGATCATCATCATGGAGGAATCCATTGAGTACCTGTCTGCACTATATCTAGTGTTTGCTATATCAAGTATATCCTACTTGCCAAGTGAAACAGGACGGCAGTCTCTTAGAGCCGTTTAGCATGGATTCAGGAGTACGTCAAGGAAGTTTGTTTCCCACCATTGTCATTTCTACTGACACTGGACCAGGTCATGAGGAATAGACCAGATCATGAGGAACCTACCAGGTCACCCGAGCGCATTAGAGGAGGGAAATGGACTTTGACCGAGGGCCTGGAAGACATGTATTTGGCGGATGACATCCGGCTTCTGACTCACACTTAAAAGGATATGAACGAGAAGCTCAAGGACCTGGAAACAGAGGCTCAGTGAGTGGGATTAAGAATTAACACGGCCAAGAGCTAAGAGCTCAGGGTGAACAACAAAAACAAGAGAGCATTGGCCTTGGAAAAAGAGACTGAACAAGTGGAACCTTTTACTACTTAGGCAGTATATTTTCAAATAGCGAAAGCGCGACAGTGGACGTTGAAAACAGAATAAAAAAGGCAAAGAGGACCATCGCCCAGTTGCGACCAGTGAGGAGTTCTCGTGAATCATTGCTAAAGATAAAGCCTAACTCGAAAGTGACTCGAAAGTGAAATCTATTCTCCTTTATGGGTGTGAGACTTGGAAGGTGACAATCACAAGGAGATCACAAGGAGAGTCCAAACATTAATCAATAAATGCTTGAGAGTTATAGTAGGAGTACGCTGGCCAAACGTTATTTCTAATGAAACACTCTGGCAACGCACCCAACAGCGGAAAGATGAGATCGGCCCCACTTTGAGAAGAGCTCCACAACATATTTCAATGCAGGGCCTGGACTGGAATCCCCAAGGAGGCAGGCGAAGAAGAACACCGAGAACGATGTAATGTCGGACCATCGACTCGGAGGTAGCAGATATTGGAAGGTCCTAAACAAACATCAAGGGAACCCAGCGAACAGGGTCAGATGGAGAGCTCTAGCGTGTGCTCTATGCTTCACATCGGAGTAACAGAAACAAGTTCAAAAAGTCAAATCACTACGTCACCATCCTTTCTCTATCCTACATTTTCACTTTCCATTCATACTTGGCCATTTTCTAAAATCCATTTACCTCAACATTTAAAAACCATCCACCTCGTTAAGCACAATCGCGCTCAAAGTCAACCTTTGCTAAATCCTAGCTGGAAACATTTCATCATCTCTAGAAAGCATCATATCTTTTCATATTGTCACGTTATATTTTCGGGGATGGTTTTATGAACAACGTGACTGGCAAGAGAGAATCCTTTTAATAGTTTTCGAGAATAAAACTTACTAATTGTTGTTCAGTTCAGTATTCAATTTTATCTGACTCAGTCAACCAAAATTATCATCAAACTAAAAACATAGCCGCACAATCCTAACATCTACCAATCGTCTTTCTTACTCAAAGTTATTTGGATAAAACATGTATTAATTCAACTAAATGTTTAATAATAATTATTTGGTTAATATTACATGCAAATAAACAATAAATATTCGTACGTTCAAATAAATAACGTCTAACCAAAATAATAAAATAAAATAATGTTTGTGCTCAATTACTTCGTGCGAATAGAATGATAAAAATGACGTTCAAGTTTCGTCAAATAAATTCACAAATCATTTATAAAATAGTTTTTACTTAGAGTTTGTCGTTCCTACCATCACAAATCTATTTTAGATCACAACGTTACCTTGGTAATTTAATGTATTATCATTTATTGCAATAAATAAACTTGTCACCTAATCAACTTAATTTAAGTCATTCAAAGAAATCAAACTTAAAATAATTATTTAATTATAATCAAATACTGTACATTACGATGACCCATATCTACAACGCTACATGCTTACCACATCAATTTATATATGATTTAATTTGGAATAAATTAGAATTTAATTTAATTTATGATTTTATTTCAAAATTCTGACTGACAAAGATTCACCCTACAACGTGAAGTTTCTTATTTTCTGTGAAAGCTGTGTGTCTTTTATTCAAGCTCCTAACCTACTGGACTGATTTGGTTGAAATTTGGTAGACAGGTTGATCGGACACCCTTGCTTTACTCCTCTTTTCACTCAAACCAATCTGCAATATATCAACTCATTTTTGATGAAGGATCATGGATTATTCAATTGATTTATCAGCCCTGGTGTCGCTTGTTAAAATTAAAAGACACCTGAACATTTAAAATAAAATCTCAGAAATATAATAGAAACACATGACAAATAGAATACAACAGTAGATTACAGATTAGAATGTAATCGAGTAGAATATACAACAGAATTATTTGGACAACTTTAAAAGTACACTCCTTTTATGACATTAAAAAAAGTAATTTATACCTCAACATTATCCATTTTCTTAAAAGATTTAGAATTTTTGAATTTAATTTATTAATTAAAACAATGAATACACACAGCCACACACACACACACATATATATATATATATATATATATATATAGCGATATTTGATGTATTAAACAATCAGTGGTCAGTAAAATAGAGCATAACCTTATATGGTATTCGAATTAAAAATCTGCTATTTATATATATATATATATATATATATATCGAATATTGTTTTTATAACGTGATCCCTATTAAATTAATTAATGATAAATTAACGTACCGGATTCATTATTATGATGCGACTAGTTTCGAGGTAATAACCTCGTCGTCAGACGTTTGAATGCTAACGGGTTTGTATAATATTTATGTTGCTGTTATAGATATAAAATAAACAACAAATAGTGTAACAGTGGACTTACCGCACGCGAGCAACAAAGTGACGAGGGCAAACCGACAACGAATGACGAAGGACACATCTACAACAGCAGCACAAATATTATACAAACCCGGTAGCATTCAAACGTCTGACGATGAGGTTAT
>WYDF02273121.1:0-17853 GCA_009867245.2 Adranes taylori | reverse complement strand
CTTACATTTATTCAATTGCAATTGCTGTCAAAATCTGTCAGTCCAAAATAACGCACGCGAATAGAATCATTTACGTATTATAAATATTAAAGATAATAAAATCCAGGTTAAAGAAGCTCATACACAACAAAATTAACGTTTGTCTTCTACGAAATCTGTTTTTTTGTTCTGTACTATTCACTTATATATATACAATTACTTAGCGTAACGATATAATGATTGAAAAATGATTTTAAAAATGACGGGTTTAAAACATGAGTCCAATTTGAAAGAACTGCAACGTAAATAAATTAACTAGTAGTGCATGAGCAATATGTTATAGAAAAATTATAGTCCATCAGACGTAAAGTTTTTTATTTCGTTTAAACTGCTATAATATCCTATTATTTTATGTAGCAAAAAGGCGCATTAGTACAAAACTGGAAATTTTTTGTTGGACCCTGCTCGGTGGACCACTGGTTTACTATAATTCTAATCAGGCAAGTGTAACAAAGCTTCCGATTTGGGATTTTCAGCGAATTTTTAATTGTTCCTTTTTTGAAACTATGATATTGTAGAAAATCCGATACTTTAAATTACTGGAAATGCACTGCAGATAATATTCGTTTGTTGCCTCTTAATAGAAAGCTTTCACTAAATTAAGATAACACAAGTATATGAATACCGGTATTTTTTTATTATAAAATTTACTTATTACAACTTGCACATTAATTACATTTTAATTATAATATACAACTTTATTTACAATTTATTTTATAACGTATAGGAATTTCACAAATATAAGTTGAAAAAAAATAAACCATTTTAGCTTTAAAAAAGCATCTTATTCTTAGATGAGTATTTCACAAAAACCTAAGACAAATTTATAATAAGAATAAAGAAAGAAGATAACAAGACAACTTCTATGGCAGTGATATTATTTTCACATAAAAGTTGATAACAATGATAATAATATTGTTTTAATAGTAACTTATATATATATATATTTTGATCACTTTTCATATTAAATGAGAAATTATTTTTAAAGTAGCTAAAAGATGCTTCGTAGATCGGGTAAAATTCTATAGTTTCGTCGTTAGATAACTATTCTCAACAAGACTTGAAAAATTTGAAACGTACATTTTGGTATATGTTCTTGAGGTATCAAACCATACTAAACTCCAAAAAAAAAATTAAATTGATCCAAACAATTTAAAAAACACTAAAATTTTTACATATGTTTCTCTCATCTTTCGAGTGTTCAAAACAATTTTTTTTAATTTTTAGCTTTATCGATTTGCATTTCGCGGACATTGTACCATGATGCACGCATATTTTTGCTATTGCGAGTATTTGCAAAAAAAAATCTTAAAATATACGTCTTAGAAGAATGGAATAAAAACCATTCTAGCCTGTGTATTAGGAAATAAAATCAAGTTTAGTATCAATTTCAATGAATTTGTATCAATTTTCCTTTCTCCGCATTTTCTTGATAATGAAGAAGCTTTTAGCTTAGTTTATGGCCAATAAAATGTTTTTCGTTTCATCCTTCCTTAAGAGTAATGATCCTTTTTGTAAGTACTCCCAAACGTAGAGATATGCGTACACGATGGAATCAAATAGCCACCAAATTCAATCTGGTGATGGTAAAAAATTTAAAAAAATAGTTTTAAACTTCTAAAATATAAGAGAAACAGAAAAACAATTGAATTTGTTTTTTTAATCATCAAGTAACTATCTCTGGACAACTTCATACGAATACAACCTGACGTTATATGCAGAAGAAATAAGATGTACCTAGCATTATGATTCATCATCAACTAATTTGATTACTGATTTTCCGTTTGATTGGTAACATGATCTTTAATTAATTAAATTTCACTTAAAGTACTCTCTTGCTTTCTATTGTGCATCAAGCATGTGCATTAGAAAACATTTATTTGAAGATGGTCGCAAGCCAAAACCTGGGATAAAAATAAAATTTCGTACATACAAGGAAGTACTTCTATTGAAATTTCATCCTTAAAATTTTCCACAAATATCCAAACAATTACGAATAATTCAATAAAATTATAATAAATAGGAGTTATTGTTTAGAATCGCTGAATTTAAAATTAGTACGTTTAAAAATTATAAGATCTAACTATCTATGAAGTCTTCTTGTTTATAACTTTAGTTAATTTTGTATTATAGAATACTTATTTAAAAATACTTAAAATATCAAATTAAATGGCCATGATTTTCCTATAAATACAACAACGATGAAAAAAAGCTATTTTTTTGATTCTAGATGCGCTTTATTATAATCTTGTACGACTTTCCTTTGCTAGTACGTCTTCTATCCATTCAACATCTGGTCTTATATAACCACCAATTTGATTCCGATTTTTACATCCCGTATCCCAACTGAATACACCATATAGAGTATAATATTCACCATCTGTGGTACAAGCTAATGCAGAACCATGATCAACCTAAAAGTTAATATTATATATTATTGCCACCATTTTTTTTTATATTGTAATAAAGTTGTTACGAGACATAAGATTAAATCAATAGATTTACATGATTAAAATAATCCTAATAAATAAATAATAGTTGTCCAATCCATTCCTGGGAAACGATTAAATTAAATAAATCAAATAAATAAATTATGTAAAAGTACTGCCCTGGTTTAGAACCAGTTATTAAATTTAAATCCATGTATAATAAATGTATACAAATATAATTTTTGCTATCGCTACTAGATAAAACATATTGTCTATTATGAGTTAAACACATTGATTAGCGCGTAAGAGTGGGAATATTTGGGCGCCTATCTAACTGTATGACTCAGAGACAGATAATTGTCGATTGTTTCGCTGTGCCGTAAGTAGAGTACGTGACAATGGTATGCCCGTTTAACAGTATATGACTTATGCATATTTGTGTGTGTACATATGTGAATAGATTGATTTGACCCGCCGTTTGCTATTATAATATACTAGCTGGCACCGTTACCTATATACACCAGCTATGTGGTGATCGTTGCTGCTGCTGCTGTGTTTGCTATTGATTTCTATTATAAGCGTGAGAAAGCCGCTAAGAGAATATTGGAATGGCGTTGTGTGTTATGTAGACACAAATGGTAGGGATATGATGGAGAGTTACATAGGATTGTGTGGGTGGACCGTGTCACGGAAATACAATGTCGAGTGAATGACCTCACACAAACCCGTGCCGCAGAGTAAAACTTGTATGTTTCCTTTGAGTTGCTGTTGTAGGAGTATAGCTTCTTGATTCCTATAATTTTCACATTTTATATCTAACTTTTTAGTTTTATAGGCTTGAATACGGAAGTCTTTGTACTTCGAAACCCGGATAGCGAAAGAAACAAATTATTGTTTTAATAACATCTTACAGAATAAAAGTTTCAACATATTTTTGGAATTGTAATTCTGAAGTTTCATTTCAGGTTTTCAGTTATTTTTATTTTATACATGCTTCCTATTTTCGTACTTCCATATCTCAGTTCGTTAATCATCCTACTTCTTCTAGAAATCTCCCATTAGCATTTTCCTGATCATTCCTCTTTATTATTCATCCTAGTCATTCAACACATATCTTCGTATTATTTCTCCCACACTTTCCTCCTGATTGCTCAGACACACTTTCCAACTGCCCATATTTTCTTTGATCTTCATTCCGCTTGTAGTGGAATTATGGGAGTATTCCATATTTTCATACAAAACTAGATACATGAATTAATTACTAGTTTTGTAAGAAAATAGGGAATAATTACACTACATTATTCAAATATCCACACAGTATTCAAATATGTAAACACTACATGTTTATTTGAGACATTCCAATCCAATATATTTTGTTTAGCATACAGTCAACGACACAGTTGACTGTGTCGTTGACTGATTATATTTACCAAAGTGAATACACTAATAGCAGTCAATGCTAGGTTACGGATATTCAACGACCTGGTTTTGGGCCTTGTTTTCCGAAGTGTACTTTGAATATTCTCCCGATGGCAGAATACAACACGCTGCACTCCTGCGCAATCCTTTACCGAATGATCCGACGATTTTTACTTATTCCACAGATTTTGCACTTTCTCTCCCTTTCACTCATCCAGAATTTATTCCCTCTTTCCTCGCGTTCATATCATTTTTCTCTATTTCATATTTATTTATGTCTAACAACATAGTCAAGCAATCTTTTCTTCAAAAATACTTCTTTATAGCTTTCATTACACCTCATATTTCTATTCTTTGCATCCTTTTCTTGCAACTCAGTATCCATCAATTTCTCAACTAACTTTTTTGACATTCAACCACATCTCAGTTAGCCCTTCATACGAAAGATGTCATTTTAATTATGCATATAGTCACATAGACGGCGCAACTAACACATCATATGGTTCCGAAATTAACGTCAACATTATATTGACAAATGTTGAAAATTTCGTCAAAATACAAGTGGTTAAGTCATAGTCAATTCTTAAATTTCAAAACATGGAATTTTTTACAATTTTCGAAGTAGTTTATCGCAACATCAATGTCTTGCCGAGTTGGTTGCTGTTTTTGGTAATGAAGCATCAAATCAATCGACAATTTCTCGTTGGTACTCTGAATTCAAACGTGGACGCACCAATTTCAGCGATGATCCTAGGTCAGATCCACCAAACTCAGCGATCGCCCAGAAAAACGGTAACGCTGTGCGCGGGATGATTAACGAAGATCGTCATGTAACTTACCGAGAGGTCGAGAGTTCCTTGGGCATTTCTAAGACCTCAATCCAAAAGATGAGCTGGGCGTGAAAATTTTGTTTCTCGTTAGATGTCGCATCTGTTGAACTAGGAATATAAGTCGGCTCGTGTCAGTTGGTGCCGAAGAACTCTGAATCGTTTCAACAGAGGCCGCTCCAAAAATATGTACAGTATCGTCTTGGATTTATTCTAATGAAGCCGAGAATAAACGTCAGTCGTCTACGGTTTTCGTGTTTCAAGATGAGGAAAACCCAATCAAAGTCATCCGTTTCCGTTGATAAAGATGTTCGCAACTTTTGTATCAAAATCCGGGCGTGCGGCTACAATTCCTTTACAAAATCAAAGGACGGTTACTGCTGATTGGTACACAACCATTTGTTTGCCAGAAATCATTTTTAAGTTGCGAAAACACAACCCATATCGTCAGATTATATCCTTCACCATGACAATGCGGGTGCTAACACTGCTTGACAAACATTTGAGTTTTTGGCGCAACAAAATATCGAATTGCTTGATCATCCTCTGTACAGCCCTGACTTAAGTCCCAACGACTTTTTTACATTTCCCGCCATCAAGAATGTGCACTGCGTGCTCAACAATTTCAATCACCTGAAGATGTAGTGTATGCTTTCCCAAAGACTCTTTGAAGCATCCCCATTGAAGAGTGGAATAAATGCTTTAACAATTGGTTTGAGCGAATGCAAACGTACATCGACAATGGTGGCCAGTACTTTAAAACACAATATAGGACTGAAATGTAAACTATTGCTTTTTGTTAAAGCTATATGCAAAATTAAAAAGACATCCTTCGTACCGTATTCATCTACTACACTAAACCTCTCTAAACATTTCTTTATTTATTAATCCATTCTGAACTCACCTTCCCTCTTTTAGCGCTGCTCCCAATACCCTCTCCACTGACCTCTTCCCCATTCAATTATTTCAACTTTTTGCAGTTCCTTATACTCTTTGAGTTAGTACTGAAACCTATTTAGATGTTGTAATATAACTTCTCCAGGTATGAATGTTTTTGCTCCACTTATCCTTTTTTAATATCTACATTGCTTTCATTATTACTTTCTTTCACTCTTCTAATTTACTGACCATGCTTCTTCTCCATATATCATTGTTCTTGTGATACATGTTTCCAGTATCATTAGCCTCATATTAGCTGATTCTCCAAAATTTCCTCCTGTACAACCCTTATTCATTTTGCCACCATCCACCAATTATTGTAGGGCAAAACCCATCAATTGATATTCCAAGATTGAGTATTTTCACGTAAACGTCTCATGGCGCTCAGATAGTAAGTACTCTTTGTTGAATATCCCTCTGGAAGAATTTCTAAATGCACAACACAAGTCGGAAAAGCAGTCAGTAATACTTTGATTTTTGATCGACTCTGGTGTGTTTTCTTTAGTTTTGGCTCTATTCTCCCTTAAGCAGCATGTGCCTTGTTTGCATGTCTAACTAGTAAACCCATGTATCCTCTCCCGTAGCAACTCTTTTCATGAATGTAGAATCAGATGTAAACAGGTCGAGCAAGTTTTAGCAACCTTTTTCCGAATTCTATTTAGACACCATTTAGTTCTTTCAGCAAGAATGGTACCAATGGTTATATTTCAAATGTTAAGGTCCAAGGTTGAAGCCATCACTTTGTTCGGTTGAAGATTTTAAAGGACGACTCAGACGTGACAAATCTTTATACATTTCTTGGCCTTCTTTAAATGCTTTATACCACTCGTATGTGTTTGAGATTTGGATTAAACTCATTCACCACAAGTTTTTGTCAACATTGTGCATATAGAAGTCCGTTGGCAACAGAAAATTTCAGGCAAACACTTTGCGCAATAACTAGACGTAGTTCCGCCATCTTGCGACGGAAAAACTAATTAAAGATTATTTCAGGAACTTTTTTTTAAATTTTTATGCTAAACTGCCTTAAAGAGAAAATATGTTTAAGAATTTACCTTGCACTGATCAACATCTGATCGTCCACAGAACGTAGATTCTGTCAATTTGCTCACCGAATTAGCGAAATATTTTTCTAACGTGTTATAACAAACATCATCATCGATAGGTTCTACAAATACCCTTCGCATTATGGCATCTTTCAAATGAACTGAAAATAAATGTGAATGATTACTTATCATATCTGAACTAAGTTTCTTTAGTACTTTTATAATTCATATTTTGATATAATTAATGTAGGAGGTTTGACTTACTTTGTAGGACTTTCTTGCCCCATCCAGTGGTAGTACAATTACCAGTCGCATTTTGACCCAACGGAGGTAAACATATTGGACCAATATTTAGAGCATAATTAAGATTTTCATCCAATAGAAGAAGCGCTAAATCATTATCCATCGTTTCCGAATCGTATTCGGGATGTAAAACGATTGATTTCACTTTAACGATTTGGAAAGGCAATGGTTCATCATCGTTTCCCAATTTCCATTCGCCACCTTTGATTAGTACATCTTCAGCAGGAAGTCTAAAGATTTATATTAATAATTTAAAATTAAAATAAATAAATTAGGAGTTATAACATCAATGGAGTCCTGAAGGGGATATTAAACTAAAGGATCGGAACGCTAACTTGAGTTGAGAAAAATTCTTTATTAGGAAAAACTTCATAAGGAAAAACTTCATTATTGATTGACTAATAAATTGATGTCCACAATTCATTTATTTTAAATTCTTTTAATTACTCTCATGATCATCTGAATGTAAAATAAAGAAACAAATCGTATTACCCTTCAATGCAATGAGCTGAAGTAAGAACCACGTCGTGTCTGATGATAATACCTCCGCAAAGCAAACTTCTGTTCGATTCTCGCAGAATCATTGCTTGCCATGGAAATTCGGCGAAATCTGCATCGAATTCGGCAGGTCCTTTTGGTTCCGTATCCTAAAATTGATTTCATGAAGTCGTTATTAAATTAAATTATTAATTAAACGAAATTTATGCAATAAATACTGCTAAATTTTTAATTGGTACATATACATTTCTGGTTTATAAATTTCAGCTGTTATTATTGTACTGTCCAAAATCAACTTCACATGATGTCAAGAAAATAAAATGGTGACCGGTTATAGAACCTACTAAACAATTGAACATATAACGGGGGTTTCCCATCATTAAAAAAATTGCTCATTGTTCAAAATGCGAGTTTAGAACATCTGTTCAGAATAGCTTAGTAAGCGATAAACGCCCACCGTTTCATTGATTCTTCTGCGAATGCAAGACTGCTTTTAGATGTAATTTAACGACGCATAATCGCGTTCATACAGGTGATAAACCTTTTCACTGTTCTATATGTGACTAAATTTAGCCAGAAGGTTAATTTGATAAACGATAATCTCCTACATACTGGAACAAACCGCTTTATTGTGCTGGATCTGACAACAAGAGTACTACGAAGAGGAATTTAGTAAGTGATAAATTCCAACATGCTGATGACAACGGTTTCATTGTTCCGTATGCGAGTATAAGACTTCTGCCAAAAGCAGATTTTTTACTCATAAACACTTACACATTGATGAAAAACCATTTAATTGTTCTGTATGTCAGTACAAAACTGCTATCAGCAGTAATTTACTACAGCATAAGTGTTTACTTACTGCCAATGAACTATTTTATTTTTCTTAGTGATAAATCTGTTATTATAATTGTATACCTATAACTACTAAATTTTATTTCTCATGAAATTAGTCCATTGTAATACTTTCAATTGAACGCGTTGTTGGCACGTTCGAATTTCAAAAACTTTGTGGTTGTATTTCATAAGTTGACCAACTTATGTCCTTTATGGAGGACAATCCTTTGTAAGATCTGTCCTCCCTCAGAAAATCTATTTTTAGATGTCCCCCTTTTCGATACATAAACAAACAAATTTGTATATCTCTAAATACTTATTTCAAAAATGATTAAAAACCCATATGTTCAATTGTTTTGTAGGTTCTGTAAGTTAAATCTGGCGCGAAAATTAATAACCAATGGAATTGCTTCTTAAACTCTTCTATGCTGAACACGCAATAAAAGAAATCACTACAATTGAAAGATTCGAAATTTACTACTAGGTGGCGCAATGGAAAGTTATGTTGCCAAGTCGGAACCCTGAATTACCATCTGTAAAATGACAATGACGTAATTTAAAAAAATAATAGCAGAATTATTTTTCGAAACTCTTAGAGATGAAAAACCTGATTCATAAGTATTCCAATTAATTACCACATGTCTAGTTCCACATACTCCTCCCCCTCCTCTGCCATATGATCCTCTGCGTGGATGATGTGATCGTGTAGGCCTTTGCCGCTCAGGAGTATATTGTCCTAAACTAGGATCTTCCCGATATTGTCCATTATCAATGCCATTGACCAAATTTGCTGATGGCCAGGGATCTTTGTAATCTGCATCTCTACAACATTTGCCAATGGTTCCCGTTTCTGGTTCCGAACAATCCTGTAAAAAAACAATTAGTTAATGGAAAGATTATGAACAATTGTAGTGCCAAGGACTGTTTTAATTAAGGTAAGGTTGGTTAAGTTAAAGTACACTAAACTTAAATTAAAGTTAAAACAGATGCTGAGTTGTGCCATTTACTAAAATAAGGAATTTGGACTGCTTAATGTGCATAAACCTTCACGGTACAAAAGAAGTAACATACTACAGATGAATGTTAATCGATTTAGAACCTGCAAGTCATTTATAATTGTCGATGTTATAAGATGGAACCTAATATGTTATATTGGTTGTGTAAGTCTATTACCAGAACATCCATTACTTCGGTGTATTCATGCCACTACTTCGATGTACTGATGCTGCGGAAAAATACAATCCAGAACAAAATTGTCTTCCCAAATAAAACGAGCTACGAATACGACCCCAACTGCTGCGCTAGATCTTCCGCCACTAAAGTTGATCACTTAAACATAGGCGAGAATAGTACTCCATCAGCTGAATCTGAATGTCCATAGACCAAGAAAATAGGTACGAAAATTACAGCGGATAAAATATTAGACATGAAATTGGTTTCTCTATTAACGTCCAACATATATACAGAAACTTTCATCGTAATCTCAGATTTATAAAGAGAAGACCCTACTTCCCAAAAGCTGCTCGGCTATGGATTGTAGACGGATCTGGAGCGTTTGGGAATATGAGAGCGAGAAAATGTTGAGAAACATTACGATCCATAATATTCTGCCTTCTGCACAAATTAGTGATGATTTTTCAAGCCAAAGTATATACAATTCTCCATCGAGTTCCAGGAAGATATAGGAAACCACCGATTTTTATTGCAAGCGGCAGCCATGGGGCATGTCACAACGCTAGAAAAATGACTAGTGATGTGCCAGATCAACTAAGTCACATTAATAAGGGCACATGAGAATTGCAGGCAAGAAAATAACAGATGTTCACTGCAAAGAAACCATCTAACACAATCTTTATTAATCCGGAGCCGCCTACAGATCACTAGTCGCAAAGTTTTAGGCGTAAATACCCAACACTTGAAACATCTGTAAACATGTCCAGCATTTCTTAATCACCGAAAAGTCAGTGGAGGTGTGACTCGTTTAGGAAACTTGCAGTTCTTGTTGTCACTGGACGTGGTCGTACTGCTCAAGGCCGTACTGCTTCCAACAGTGCAGGACTCAATTGTTTGACTACTTTGTATACATCTCAACAGTTAATTTGGACGTTGTCAATTTTTGTCAAATTGCTTTAGGTGAAAAATATGGCGCAGAAGGCGCAATCAAGAGGATGCACTTGAAAGAAAAGCCTCAGATAATTCTAAAATCGCACGTAATGAGAGCTAATAACATTATCTCAACTCACTCTTGAAATTATCTCAAGTAATGAGAGCTATTACTTATGGATGCACCACTGTCCTGGTGTATAATGTTCGATGGAAGTATTGCGGAAAGCGTAAATACTGATACGACGCAAAACTATTTATTAAGCCTACCTTCGTGCCACATAAACAGATATAGAAAATTCCAAAAGACAAAAAAGTATAGATGGGCGTAGGGTCTTTGGTTCAAAAGACTCGTTGAATTTATGAAAGGTACATACTCTATGAGATTGGAAGATTTTTAAACCTATTCGAAGAATGTAATTCCCCATTTATCACCAGACACTTTTATAGATCTTGCTAGACATCAAAACTTCCTTCACATAAGCAACAAATGAATAAATTGCCCTAAATAGACAAAACAGTCATAAAGCATAAATTTAGTTTAATACTTACGGTTAGTGGAACTCTACTCAATTCCTGATCTTGGGTAAAAACAAGCGGAACAGCAGAAATAAATCCTTCGGCAGTACAATAGTTTTCCTGGACACACCTTAGAGCAGCGGCGCAAGACGGCAATAGGTTTCCTTGATCAACTGGTTGCTTCGGAAATCCTACAATTGTTGTTGGTACTCCTGCTCCTTCAGCACTATTGTCAGGTCGTTCAGGTCGTGGTCTTGGTCTATAACTACCAGATACCTCTGAACCTAGTCCATCTAATGGAGGTAAATAGCCAATAGTCGGTTTCCTAGTTGTTAGGGTTGATGGATATTCGAAGGAAGGGGAAGGTTTAGGATATTGATAGCCTGGATGTTCTGTAGGTTTAGGAACACATACACCATTACGAAGATACTCATCAGGTCCGCATTGCGGCCTTGGGGGTGGTGTTGGTCTCGGTGGAGTAGGTTTTGGTACACATATACCGTTTTGTAATATTTCATTGTATCCACATGTTGGTCGTGGTGGCCGTGTTGGTTTTGGTACACATACACCATTCTGTAAAACTTCATTAAAATTGCATCTTGGAACTGGTGGAGGTGTTGGTCTTGGAGGAGTTGGTTTTGGTATACATACGCCATTTTGTAAAATTTCATTATAACCGCATTGTGGGCGTGGTGGAGGTGTTGGTCGTGGAACGCAAACGCCATTTTGAAGGTACTCGTTTATTCCGCAACGTGGTGGAGGTGGTGGAGTTGGCCTTGGTGGAGTCGGTTTCGGAACGCACACACCATTTTGGAAGATTTCGTTAAAATCGCAAGTGGGTCTTGGTGGTGGAGTGGGTCTAGGTACACAGACTCCATTTTGTAAAATTTCATTATAGTCACATCTTGGTATTGGCGGTGGAGTTGGTCTTGGTGGAGTTGGTTTTGGTACACAAACACCATTTTGGAAAATTTCATTAAAACCGCAGGTAGGTCTTGGGGGCGGTGTTGGCCTGGGTATGCAAATACCATTTTGTATTATTTCATGGAATCCACAAGTTAGAGGTGTGGTAGCTGGCGGTAAGTATGTTGGAGGCTGTGTTGTAGGTCGTGGTACACATCTACCATTGACTAGATATTCGTTATATCCGCATGTAGGAGGTGGCGGAGGGGTTGGTTTAGGTACACAAATGCCATTTTGTAGAATCTCATTGAAGCCGCATCTAGGCGCAGGCGGAGGTGTAGGTCTTGGTGGCGTGGGCTTTGGTACACAGCGCCCATTTTGTAATATTTCATTATATCCACAGGTTGGTCTAGGTGGAGGCGTTGGTTTGGGCACGCAAACACCGTTTTGCAGAATTTCATCAAAGTCACAACGTGGGCGTGGAGGTGGTGTAGGTCTTGGTGGCGTTGATTTTGGTACACAAACTCCATTCTGTAGTATTTCATTGTATCCACATTGTGGTCTTGGTGGCGGCGTTGGTCGTGGAACGCATACTCCATTCTGGAAAATTTCATTTATACCACATTGTGGTCTTGGTGGTGGCGTTGGTCGTGGAACACATACTCCATTCTGTAAAATTTCGTTTATACCACATTGTGGTCTAAGTGTCGGTCGAGGTATACATCTACCATTGGCTTCGTAAAATCCTGGAGCGCATGTAATGGGTTGTGGTTCTGGCAATGTAAATGTGGGCGTTGGTCTAGGATAAGTATATCCTGGATGCTCAGTTGTTACTCGATCTCTTACACACCTACCACCTTCATTGTGGAAACCTATTCCACATCTAAGTGGTGGAGGTTGTGTTGGTTTTGGCACACATACCCCATTTCTAAGACTCTCATTAATACCGCATTGTGGTCTTGGCGGTGGTGTAGGTCTTGGTACACAAACTCCATTTTGCAAATATTCATCAAAGTCACACCTAGGTACTGGTGGCGGTGTAGGCCTTGGCGGAGTGGGCTTTGGTACACAGATTCCATTTTGTAGGATCTCATTGAATCCACACTGTGGTGTTGGAGGTGGTGTAGGTCTTGGGACGCACACACCATTCTGAAGATATTCATCATATCTACACCGAGGTGGTGGTGGTGGAGTTGGTCTAGGAGGCGTAGGTTTTGGTGCGCAAACTCCATTTTGCAATATTTCATTATATCCGCACGTAGGCCTAGGAGGAGGTGTTGGCCTTGATATACATACGCCGTTTTGAAGATATTCGTTTATTCCGCATCTAGGAGGTGGTGGGGGCGTTGGTCTTGGTGGAGTTGGTTTTGGTACGCAAATACCATTTTGTAGTACTTCATTAAATCCGCATCTAGGAACGGGTGATGGAGTTGGAAGCGGCTGACATATTCCATTAACTAGTCGATATCCAGGTGCGCAGGTAATTTGTGGAGGTCTAGTAGGGAATGTAAATGTTGGTGTTGGTGTAGGATAAGTATAGCCGGTAGTTTCAGGTACACATATTCCATTAACTAAATACATTCCTTTGGCACAAACGATTGGTGGATGTGAAGTTGGTCTAGGAATGCATACACCATTTTGCAAAAATTCATTAAATCCACATGTTGGTCTAGGTGGTGTGGGTTTTGCTACACAAATACCGTTTTGGAGAATTTCATTATATCCACATCTAGGTATAGGCGGAGGAGTAGGTTTAGGCACACAAATGCCATTTTGCAAGATTTCATTAAAACTACAAGTTGGTCGTGGAGGTGGTGTTGGCTTCGGTACACACACTCCATTTTGTAGAATTTCATTATAACCACATCTTGGTACAGGTGGAGGTGTTGGTTTTGGTATGCATACACCATTTTGTAAAAATTCATTAAAACCACACGTTGGTCGAGGAGGCGGTGTTTGTTTTGGTACACACACTCCATTTTGTAGAATTTCATTGTAACCACATCTTGGTAGAGGTGGAGGTGTTGGCTTTGGTACACATACACCATTTTGTAAAAATTCATTAAAACCACAAGTTGGTCGTGGAGGTGGTGTCGGTTTAGGTATGCATACACCATTTTGGAGAATTTCATTGTATCCACATGTCGGTCTGGGTGATGGAGTTGGTCTGGGTACACAAATTCCATTTTGTATTATTTCATTGAAGCCACATCTAATAGGTGTAGTCGCTGGTGGCAAATACGTTGGAGGTTGTGTTGTTGGTCTAGGAACGCAACGGCCATTAACAAGATACTCATTGAAGCCGCATTTAGGTGGAGGCGGAGGAAGAGTCGGTTTTGGTACACAAACTCCATTTTGAAATATTTCATTAAATCCGCATGTTGGCCGTGGAGGCGGTGTTGGTTTTGGAACGCAAATCCCATTTTGTAAAATTTCGTTGAAATCGCACCTCGGTAATGGTGGAGGAGTTGGCCTAGGTATACAAACACCATTTTGGAAAATTTCATTGATACTGCATTGAGGTCTGGGTGGTGGTGTAGGTCGTGGAACGCACACGCCATTCTGGAGGAATTCATTAAATCCACAAGTTGGTCTTGGTGGCGGTGTGGGTTTTGGCACACAGACTCCATTTTGCAGAGTTTCATCATAGTCACATCTAGGAACTGGTGGCGGTATTGGTTTAGGTATACATACGCCATTTTGCAAAATTTCATTATAGCCGCATGTTGGTCTTGGAGGTGGTGTAGGTCTCGGTACACAAACACCATTTTGCAATATTTCGTTAAATCTACAAGTCACTGGAGTAGTTGCAGGAGGTAAGTAAGTTGGAGCTTGTGTTGTAGGCCGTGGCACGCATCTACCATTCACCAAATATTCATTAAATCCGCATGTTGGTGGTGGCGGTGGTGTTGGCTTTGGAACGCAAACGCTGTTTTGTAAAATTTCACTAAACCCACATCTAGGCACTGGAGGTGGCGTCGGTCTGGGAGGAGTTGGCTTAGGTACACATACGCCATTTTGGAATATTTCATTAAAACCACATGTTGGTCTTGGAGGAGGTGTGGGTTTGGGTACACAAATTCCATTTTGTAAAATTTCGTTATAACCGCATTGTGGTCGTGGTGGAGGTGTTGGTCGTGGAACACATACTCCATTTTGTAGGTATTCATTAAAACCACATGTAGGTACCGGACGTGGAGTTGGTTTAGCCACACAACGTCCATTAACGAGTTGTTCATTTGGACCGCAAATTGGAGTGCATACTCCATTGACTAATCTAGTATTTGGCCTACATACAATTGTTGATGGTTCGAATGGTTTTGGTGTACTTGGTACAATCGGCTTATACGTAGTTGGTCTTGGTGTTGGTTCTGGACCAATTGGTGGCAAATACGCTAGACCTCGTATTGTTGATCCAAAGCGAACATCATCGCCAATACGAACATCGCTATAATCAACGGTACTCCCCGAAAATTGAACATCTCTTGTCGGTTTAAGTGTCGTAGAACCGATACGATTCTTATCAGCTCCAGTTTCGCCTAGATTTGATACAGATAATTTGGGTTCGGTGTGCAGAACGTGACCGTTATTCTTAAACGTAGAACTTTTTCCCGCAGTTATGAAATTATCTCCATCTTCCACGTCCTTGTATCGACAGCAGGATTCTGTTTTTGGATTGCAGTATGTCGTCTGAAATAAAAAGAGCAATTCTCAGTTCATTTTGATCACATCATGTACATCTTATGAAATAAGCCAATTGAAAACATCTAACCTTTATTTACAACAATTAAAAAATATACTAGAGAAACAAGTGTAGTAATTTATCTGCTTATTGAATGCGTTTCTTTGTTGCATGGTCAAGCAACATTATAATCACATGTTAGATTACACCATGTAGGATGGTAACAATCAACTTCAATGCTAATTAAGATCTGTACACTTGGATTTTAAAAAGGAAAAGATGACCTGCGCAAATTATTACCAGATAAGCTTTTACTTTCAAATTGCTCTTTTTAATAAACTGTTATTTATTCAAAGATAATAAATGTAATCTGATTTATCGTGACTCGCGTTTTGTGTTTTTACTATTTTTTTTTAATTGTCTGATGTGTATTCAGAAAATTGATCAAACATTTTAATATTATTGATTAAGTCTAAAGTGTAAGTCTATAAATTGTTTTCTTAATAACAGAAGAAATTTAAATAGGTGTTTCCTCTGTTTTATTAATAACAAAGGAAGAAGCGGGGATTTATAAAAATAGTCACGTTGGAAACACGACAGATAAAAGTGTAAATGTTATTCTGGACACTGAAAATAAACTGATTGGATGGACGCAACATATAGCAGAACTGTTTCCTGATAAGTGAGGTGTGCGAAATTGTACAGCTTTACAGTAGACCTCCAGTAAGGACAGGTGAAGTCTTGGAAAAAACATAAAAGCAAAGCTATAAAACATTTAGTTCGTCTTTGTAATCCTATTATGTGATAGGAATCATTGTAACAGATTGGTTAATATCGACCCAGACAGTTCAACGCCGCAAAATGCAGTGCCATCGGATAATAAGCCTGATGAGTCGTGTGTTTAGTCGTGACTCGTGTGATATTGCTGATGAGTTGTGTGAAAATGTTACTGCGGCTAATACATCAAAGAATATATCTCAACGTGAAACAAAGCATTGGCAAAATATTGTTGGGTTTTTGAAAGAATTTGGGTACCAGAGAGGCACTATTGAGCGTACAACTTTTAAGAGAGATGTTTCTTCAATTCTGCATGTAGCTTTAATACAAAGCAATAGTTTAAATTACAGTCCTGTATTGTATTTCAAAGTATTTGCCACCATTGTTGATGCACTTTTGCATTGGCTCAAACTAATTGTTAAAACACTTATTCCACTCAATGGGTATGCTCGAAATGGTCAATTGGAAACCATCGACTTCATCTTCAGGTGAACCACGCAGAGTGCATTCTTGACAACTAGAAATCTAAAAAAATCGGTACTTAAGTCAGGGCTACGGAGAATGTTCAAGCAATTCGATGTTTTGTTGTTCCAAAAACTCAAATGTTTGTCGAGCAGTGTGAGCACTCGTATTATCATGGTCAAGGATGATCTGACGAGGTGGGTTATTTGTTCGCAGCTCAGAAATGATTTCTGGCAAACAAACGGTTGTATACCAATCAGCATTTAACGTCCTCCGATTTTGTAAAGGAACTGTAGCCACATGTTCCGTGATACAAAAATTACAGAAGTTACGGATACAAAATTTACTGGATTTTGATACACTGCGGGAACGGATGACTTTGGATGGGTTCTTCTCATCTTGAAACAGCCAAACAGTAGATTGACATTTATTTCCAGATTCATAAAAATAAATCCAAGACTCGTCACCACTGACTATACAATGCACATTTTTGGAACGCCCTCTATTGAAACGATTCAGAGTTCTTCCACACTGTCGCGAACCGGCATTTACTCCTCAGTCAACACATGTGGGATTGTCTTAAAAATGCCCAAGGAACTCTCGATCTCTCGGTAAGTTACATGACGATCCTTTTCCTGGGCGATCGCTGATTTTGGTGAATCTGGTCTAGGATCATCGCTGAGATTTGTGCATCCACGTTTGAATTCAGTGTACTAGCGAGAAATTGTCGATTGATGTGGTCCTTCATTTCCACTTAATTTTCTTCATCAACAGCAACGAACTCGGCACGACATTGTTGTTGCGATAAACTTCTTGGCAAGTTGTAAAAAATTTTCGCTCGGAAATGCTCAATTCAATTTCATGTTTTTAAACGCCTTACTAGCTTTAAAAATTCACTGTAACTAAACCACTTGTTATATTTTGACGACATTTTCAACAAATATCAGTATAATGTTGATGTTAATTTCGGAACCATATATTTTGTGTTGTGCCCTCTGTTGAGGAACTTATGTAATTTTAAATAATTTAAGAAGAACACACTGTATTAAATTCAATATCGTAAAATGGCA
>WYDF02273110.1:0-17854 GCA_009867245.2 Adranes taylori | reverse complement strand
ACATAATAACAACAATTAAGATTGGCAGGCTAAGATGGGCAGGACATGTAGCACGCTATGACAACAACGTGCCAACGCGAAGAAACTTTGAGGCCATACCAACCGGCAGTAGAAGCAGAGGGAGACCAAGGCTGAGATGGAAGGACTGCGTATCCGAGGATGCCAGAAAAATTGGTGCAGCTGACTGGAAGGTCCTTTCCAGAGACCGGAAAGGATGGCGGACGAGGCTGGAGAAAGTCGAGGCCCTGTAGGGCTGTAGCCCTACTGATGATGATGATCAACACAAGGTAATACATTTAATAAACTTTTATTAATTAACTAATAAATTATAACAATTTATCTTATTTTCGACTTTTATTTGATCACTTTTTCAGTTTAATATTGTTGGTAATAAGTCTTACTCAATGATTTTCTTTCGATCAACTACGAAGTCATAAATGACATTCTTTTCCCTACCGTCCATACACTGAAACCCGGGCAAATACATTGAAGTTAGTCGTCATTTTCCAAAATCTGACGGATTTCAATTGATGATGCGTACAGGCATTTTTCCCTAAGAATTTCTTGATTCTTTTGAAAAATTAAATGAACCCAATTTGACGCCCAAATATCGTTCTATAAGAATCGTACAGACGAGCATCTTTCAGATGAATACTATCGACACGCACAATTATTATGGTCCACGTTCAAGCGTAAAACGCTTGGAGACTATATGTAATTAATACTGTCTCCATGTTCTCTCTCTAAGGGATTCATCCACAAAGTTATTATTTTTATGCGTCAGAATTTATATGTAATTAGTAATAAGTCAATATAAAAACAATATAAAATTTGAATTATCTTACCTAATTCTAGGTTTACCGCTTAAAGATCTTTTAAATTCTATTGGATCAATAATGTAATCCGTAATTCCGTTTTTACCAAATCCAATTATTATTGTATCTACCTGAAGCAATATATTTATTAGTTTAACTAAGCTAATTAGAAATTATAATATGATCAATATATTGATAATTTACCTGCTTTTCAACAGCCAGTACTTTCATCTCATATGCATCCTCGATAATATGAAAATTTCCACATTGATGAGGCGCAGAAACTTGTATCTTATATAAGGAGTTATTCTCTGCTGGAACATTTTCAAAACGAAACTTTTCGGAACTACCCATAATTTCCATGCCATTAAATGGATTTTTTATCTAATTGATTTTAAATATAACTTCCTTTGAGTTCAAATGTATCACAATTTTATACATACCTTTATTTCGCATGGTAAGGTATTAATGAAATTAATCGATGCTTGATGATTGCCGGGAAATGATGGATAATTGCTCTCTAAAGCAAGTTCCAACATTCCAGCACAAATAAAAGCCATACCAGCGACTAGGCCACCAATCGACATACGATGCAAATGATTGTCCATAAAGTGATATCGTCCGAGAAATGGATAAAGAACTTTGTCAAAGAATGGTATTAGAAAAAGGACCATAAATGGATTGATAACTTGTAATTGGTCGGGAACTAAACGGACGCCGAGTACATAGCCGTTCATTCGCGATGCCTGAAATTTATTCCCGTATTAAATTATTATTATTTATCTAAGTGTAGTGGGGCAAAAACGCTCTAGTGGTTTAAAATGCGATTCTAGTTTTAGATTGAAATCTCAATTAAACAATCTCAACTTTATTCACACTAGCAACGAACCATGCAAATATTTAGAATATGATTCTAGGTTTAGATAGATATTCTAGTTTTAAATACCCTTTAGATGATTCTAGTTTTAAATACCCACAAGCTTATTCATACTGACGAGAAACCATACACATGTTTTGAAAGCGATTCTCTTTTCAGCCATAAAGAAACTTTACACAGACACAAACTTATGCATACTGGCAAAAAAACGTATAAATGCTTGGAATGCGATTTTAGTTTTAGACGGAAATCTCAAATGTTTGGCTATTCTAGTTTTAGACGGAAATCTCATGTAAATATCCCAACCTTATTCATATTAGCAGAGAACAGTACAAATGATAAGAATGCTATTCCAGTTTTAGGCATATATCGAATTTAAATACTCACAAGTCTAGTCATACTGATGACAAATATATAAATGTTCAGAATGCGATTCTCATATGAGCTATAAAGAAACATTAAAGAGACATACTGGCAAAAAACCATATAAATGCTTATAAACCAAAAAACCCTATAAATTCTAAAAAACCATATAAATATCCACAACCTTATTCATACTAGCAAAGAGCCATACGAATGTTTAGAATGCTATTCCAGTTTCAGACAGAAATCGAATTTAAATACCCACAAGGTTAATGTTTACAAAGCGATATAGATTTTCAATACCCACAAGCTTACTCATACTGATGAATAATATACAAATGTGCACAATGCTGTTCTCATTTCAGCCATAAAGAAACATTAAAGAGACACTAGCATACTGGCAAAAACCATACAAAAGTTTGGAATGCGATTCTAGTTTTAGACACAAATATCACTTAAATATCTACAACCTTATTCAAACTAGAAAAGAACCATACAAATGATTAGAATGCGGTTCCAGTTTTACTTACACAGAGATCAAATTTAAATACCAACAAGTTTATTCATTCTGATGACAAATATACAAATGTTTAAAATGCAACTCTCGTTCCAGCCATACAAAAACTTCAAAGAGACACAAGCTAATTCATAGTGGCAAAAAAACCATACAACTGTTTCGAATGCGATTTTAGTTGTTGACGGAAATCTCATTTAAATATCCACAACCTTACTCATACTAGCAAAGAGCCATACAAATGGTTAGAATTCGATTCCAGTTTTAGATAGATATCAAATTTAAATACCCACAAGCTTATTCATACTGATGAAAAATATACAAATGTTTAAAATGCGATTCTCGTTTCAGTCATAAAGAAACTTCAAAGAGACGCAAGCTTATTCATACTGGCAAAAAACCACACAAATGTTTGGAATGCGATTCCAGTTTTAGGCAGGTATCGAATTTAAATACTGACAAGCTTACTCATAATGATGGAAAATATACAAATGTTTAGAATGCGATTCTCATTTCAGCCATAAAAAACATTAAAGAGACACAAGCTTATGCATACTGTCGAAATCAATACAAATGTTTGGAATGCGATTCTAGTTTCAGAATGAAATCTCATTTAAATATCCACAAGCAAATTCATACTAGCAAAGAACCATACAAATGATTAGAATGCGATTATAGTTTTACACATATTTCAAATTTAAATACCCACAAGCTTATTCATACTGATGAAAACATACAAATGTTTACAATGCCATTCTCATTTTAGCCATAAAGAAACACTAAGAGAAGCAATCTTATTTATACCGGCAAAAATCATACAATTGTTTGGAATGCGATGCTAGTGTTGGACAGAAATGTCATTTGAATATCCACAACCTTATTCATACTAGCAAAGAACCATACAAATGATTAAAATGCAATTCCAGTTTTAGACAGATATCGAATTTAAATACCCACAAGCTTATTCATACTGATGAAAAACTTACAAATGTTTAAAATGCGATTCTCGTTGCAGTCATAGAGATTCTTCAAAGAGACACAAGCTTATTCATACTGGCAAAGATCATACAAGTGTGTGGAATGCGATTCTAGTTTTAGACGGAAATCTCATTTAAATATCCACCACCTTATTCATACTACCCAAAAACCATACAAATATTTGAAATGCGATTTTAGTTTCAGACGGAAATCTTACTTAAATATCCACAACCTTATTCATACTAGCAAAAAACCATACAAATGATTAAAATGAGATACTAATTTTAGACAGATATCGAATTTAAATACCCACAAGCTTATTCATACTGATGAAAAACATACAAATGTTTAGAATGCGATTCTCATTTCACCCGTAAAGAAAAAAGAGACACAAGCTTAGCCTTACTGTCAAAAAACCATACAAATGTTTGGAATGCGATTCTAGTTTTAGACACAAATATCACTTAAATATCTACAACGTTATTCAAACTAGAAAAGAACCATACAAATGTTTAGAATGTGATTCCAGTTTTAGATGGATATCGAATTTAAATACCATCAAGCTTATTCATACTGATGAGAAACATACAAGTGTTTAGAATGCGATTCTCATTTCAACCATAAAGAAACTTTAAAGAGACACAATCTTATTTGTACTGCCAAAAACCCATAAATATATTTAGAAGTGAGGATATTTTCCACTACGTGACCATATTTTCCAAAACCAGAAAATGCTCAACTTCAAATGCCCACATCGAATAGTTTTCGGGTCTTTTTAATATAGACACATTTAATATAATATAATTAAGGTAGTCATACTTGTATGACTCGATTAAACTCTTTTTCATAAACTGTTAGGGCAGTCATAATCTGCTAATGAAGGAGACACAAAGAAATACATACATCGAGTATTTTGTACAGATTAACTAACATTCAAGATTCATTATATATAGCGTCAACAGATAGCGCTCCATGCACAGGGGTTACGCTCAAAAATAATATTTTAAACAAATGATATTTTGAGCTGCTATCAACACAAAGTAATACATTTAATAAACTTTTATTAATTATAACATTTTATCTTATTTTCGACTTTTATTTGATCACTTTTCCAATTTAATATTGTTGGTAATAAGTCTGACTCATTAGTGTCAATTTGTTTCAAGATTATCACCGCAACACTAATTACTACCACTCCTTTCATATTTTATTATTATAAATACAAATTATATATACTTGAAAAGTCCAACGGGATCCTTGTTGATCGAACAATGACCAAAATAATGGCAGCGGTGTGTAGAGGAATAAAACAGCGTATACGACTTTCATATCGTATATTAATTTTGCGCTATATTTGCCTTTTGAATAGTCCAGCCAATGATCTTTTTTCTCATTTCGTCTTCGAGCTTTCGAAGTCAAAGCGTACTGAAACCATAATTATTTTTTTCAATTTATTTATGTTCCTTTTTCAATTATATATTGTCTAATTATATTTGAAAGCAATTTTATATTTCGCGGATTCTTTTATTACAATGTTCAAAGCAATAGCTGTCTAAAGTAAGTGGTTTTGTAAGAAATCGAATTATGTCTTGATTATTTGATTATTTATTTTCAGGTTACAATAATAGATGAATTTTGTTACAATAATGTATGACAAATGAATGCATTTGCTTGTGTATATTAGAAAGTTTAAACTAATTAAATATTTATAAGTAATTATGGGAATTATAAAATGTAATTACCATATACGTTTTAACGAGTTTTGATACCGCTATTCGCTGTATATGAATTAAAAGTGCATTGCATGGATAAACGGCCAGGAGACGCGTGTACTAAGAACAACAGTGTTTTTACTCACACATATATCGTTTGATATTTTAAGCTCACATATATATTTTACTTATACAAATGTACATCTTTTGCGAATAGAATTTACAGAATTAAATGCATATATTAAAAGCTTCTAGACTTTTCTAGAAGATGAGATCATTTTTATTTTAATTGCATCAAGCAATATATAAATCTATTGTTGCGATACAAATTAGTATTACCTAGATTATTCTCTAGTCAGCATGTAATTAGTTTGGCTAGATTTAATATTTTATATTTTCAATAACTCTAAGCGCACTTAGTAGGTGAATTGGCACTTAGCACTTCGTAGCACTTAGTAGTTGGCACTTAGTAGTTAAATTAATTATTTTTAAATGTATTAAATTTAATTTGGAATATAACTAAACCTTGCATTACATATCCAAGTATATTGTAATTAAATTATTAAATTAAATTCAAATAAATCAAAGTTTTTCAATATTATTATAATTCCGTTTTAAAAGTTTAAAAAAAATGTAAATCGGTCACGAATTATAATTAGTGTGAAAAATTTGAATATGCTCTTTACGTTTAGTGAATTTTAAGCTATTGGTGGTTATATAAACCAGCATTTTCGAAGCGTTACCTTGGCATCAACCTAAAGAAATTTCTCATTATCTCTATATATAAAACGATACGCCCGATACACTCACTGACCATCTCATCAACTCCCAGCCTAAACCCCTACTCTTTAAACGTTGAAAATTTGGTAAAAGCTTCTCCTCATGACTTAAGTGGGATTTTTCCCACTTAGAGGGTTTTTTCGAAATTCGGCCCTAAAGGGGATTAAAGTTTTAGGCTATTTCGGAAACGGTTATACGTAGAAGCTTGAAATTCGGCTGAAAACTCTTTGTTGAAATCTATTCGAGACATGTAAGACGAAATTTTGATTTTCAGTTTTTAAAGGGTGAAAACTGGGGTGGAAGATGTATAAAATAAAAATTAAAATCGCCGTATCTCAGAAACCAAGCAAGTTGCAATTTGGGAAGAATATTCTTCGTTAAAATCTATTAGACACGTGAAGATGAAATTTTGACTTCCAGCTTTTGAAGCGAGTGTATCAAGCAACAATCGATATCACTGTCAGAAACCAATTAGCTTAGATAATTATAATATTCACAAGAATATTCTTCTTTGAAATCTATTAGGTACGTATGAGACGACATTTTGATTTTAAGTTTTGAAGGGTTAAAAACGGGCTTATAAAACAAAATTAAAATCGTCAGAACTAAATTTAGAACGATGCATGTATGAACAGACTCAAGATGCCAGGACATACGTTCGTCACAATGGCCGCCCAGATCTGTTTATAATTTTCACTTACAACCCTAAATGGAATGTCATAGATGCTCTGATTTCTGGAGAAAATTCTCACGATTGTCACGACTAGGGTATTTCATCTGAAAATTAAGAAGATAATGGCTCTGTTGAATAAAGGCAGATTACTTGGGAAAATTTAGTGCTTCATGTACTCTGTGGAATGGCAGAAACGGGGTCTGCCTCAAATCCATATCGTGTTATGGTTAGAACAGTGAATTTCTGTTAACATAATCGACAATTTCTGCCGAAAGACCTGATC
Source organism: Adranes taylori (assembly GCA_009867245.2). Classification (NCBI taxonomy): domain Eukaryota; kingdom Metazoa; phylum Arthropoda; class Insecta; order Coleoptera; family Staphylinidae; genus Adranes; species Adranes taylori. Next base: position 10,859 of record WYDF02273110.1, on the reverse strand, counting down.
CTGAGCAAGACTCTTTCCCTCACAACATCATCCAGACCAACAAGATTCATGGATCCTGCGGCAATTTAAACTACAATTCGCCCTGTATGAAAGGAGGATTGCTATAGTACAAGGTACCTCCGGTTACTTCTAAAAGAAACTCAAACAGCCGGCTATGTATATCAGCAATATCGAAGGAGATCTCTGGTTGACGGTGGATTTACCGAGGAAATTAATGTAAAAGAGTTGAACAATAGCTATGGTGCCAAATAACCTTCTTTTGTCACGCATTTTGAATACTCATTTTAATGTGGAGTAGTGCAACTCTGTTAAATCGATTACATATATTTGTAAGTACGTAAACAAGGGCAGAGACCAGATAGCTTTCGGTCTAAAATTGTATGAGAGTGGCCGGTACAAATAGCAGTTCGGAGACGGTGTGGAGAATTTTGGCATTACTTGTACATGAGAGATATCCCACTATCATCCATCTCGCGCTTTACTTAGAGAATGGTCAGCGCCTTTACTTCACCTACAATAGCTTAACCAATAAACTTAGCAATCTTCCTCAGATAACACTCTTGGCTTTCTTCGAGCTCTGTAAATCTGAAAGTTTTGCAAAAACCCTCTTATACCCTGAACACCGTTCATGTGATGTATGGAATAATAATAAATTTACGAGAAGGTTATGGGGTAAGGATGTCGATGGCTGGCTAGGAGGATCAAGTGCTGAGTAGGGTATATACAATCCATCCAAATAATACCTAGTGTTATCACCTCCGCCTGTTGCGACATGAGGTTCGAAGGCCGCCATCCTTCTCAGACCTAAAGACTGTGAATGGTGTCCTACATTCTGAATGCTAGGAATTAGTTTTGTTAGAAGATGATAAGTACTAGCACACTACCATAGAGGAAGCTGATCTGTCTGATTCTCCATTTAAGTACGCAGCCTTGACGACACCTTTCCTAATGCAACATTTTTTGGATACTGTTCTATCGATTTTAACATCCGCCTTTGAATTTTCATACAGGTTTTTAACGAGACCGATAGGATGACACAACATTCCAAACCCTGCTAATGTCGACCATAGTCTGGGCCAACAAACGCCACCAAACGCTTTCTCGTAATCTACAAAACACAGACACATCGGCATCGATCATTCTTTTCTATAAACTGCCTCGTATTTAAAATTTGTTGTTCTAAACACGAAAAAAAAAAACTTTGTCTGTTATATTTAAACGGATGATTATTTCTTTATAATTATTTAGATTAAAGCCTCAACATTATTCTATTTAGGAACTTTCGCACTGGCAGGTAGTTGAAAGTTCTTTTCATTAATTTTTAATTTTTAATTTTTATCTAATTTAATTTATTTTTCCACTGTTCAAGCCTAAACAAATATTATGTTATTATGCAACATTAAATTATTTAACTATTGGACTGTACTAAACTTACTATTGTACAAAAGAGAAAATCCACCATTACATTTTCTTTTGGTTTCTTCATTCTGTACCAGGCCTTTCCTAAAGTAAATAAAACTAAAAAATTATAAAAATTATTTAAAATATTAAAAATAAAGTAACAAGATTATGCAAAGTTTGGAAAATTTTTGTTTGTAAATGATACACAGGTCCACATTTCTCTATAATTTATTTCGTGATTAAATGAGTAAACCTAATTTTATTTGTTATTCCACTGTGTAAATATTTATTTTCATTATATTGAAGGTTCTGTACAATTACTATTAATAGTAACCAAAACTATTTAAAATTAATTATAATTTGGTCGTATTAGAATTATTCCAGGAAATAACATCCTAATCGAAGCTACGTTACAAATTTGTAGTTCATGCAGTGGCATATTTAGAAGGGGCACTAGAAGGGACTTAAACAATACTTATATATAAACGTCTAGCTTTGTCCGTCCGTCTAGAACGCTTTTTATTTTATATATACTTATATATAAACATCTAGCTTTGTCCGTCTGTCTGTCGTATTTGTGTCTAGAACGCTTTTGATTTTATTATATCAAGCATTTATGTGCGAGTGAGATAGTTAGTACTTTTGTAGTACGTACGAATGCTGCATTAAAAGAAACATGAATTAGTTTACATTCAATACTAGCAGTGGCGTGCATTTAAATTTTTTTTATTACGTTAGATTATATTATATAACTTAATTTTCTACTTTACTCTGTATGAATTACGAAAAACGCCGGTAGGAGTCAAATAGCCCAACTCATTTGGGTAAATAAAATATGACCTCGTAATGGATAGTCGTTTTATGACGGGTTATCATCTAGTTCTATACAACTATATACACTTCCGTGTGTAGTTGTAATTTTACGAAAAGAAGTAGGGAGTCTAATTATTCTATTCATAATTGTTCAAGGCTATGTAATTAACAAAAGTCAAAATAAATTAAACAAGATTGAGAAGAGAAAGCTAATTTTTGTTATAAACTTTCATGTGCATCAAACAGTTAGAATAAAGTAAGTACGAAGATATGTGATAAAATTTTACATAGCAGGTTACAATAATAATTTCTTTCATATAAATCCAATTTAGGTAGCCAAAGCAATACCTTTCATCCACTTATTTGGTGTGATACGAGGGATGCCTTTTATATTTTGGGATTAGGGAACAAAATAATTGCTGGTTAAACTCCAACTCCATTAAAGCACCCAATTAATAATAACTGATAATAAAAATATATTCATAATAATAAAATACATCGTATCAGTGACAAGACTCTTTTTCACTCCCTCGTTCCTTCTTTTAGGTTGCTACCTACAAATTCTCCTTTCATGTTGCCGTCTACATCCGGCTCTTCCTGACGGTGCCCATCCTCGGATACCAAAACGTACATGTAATCTTCCAACCTCTTGGATGATTTTCTCATTCTTCTTGAAGATTCTCCCTTCAGTGATTCTTATCAAATTCTCCCTTCAGTGGTTCCTTGATCCTCAATATTGGATTTAATGTTTGATTCGCAATTATTTTGGTCTTAGATCAATTCCTCCAACTCGTTGTAGCTATCATCGGTAATTATCTCTTCAATTTCATCATCTTCATTTTCGATTTCTCCATTTTCATATTTCTTGAATTGTGATATGTGGGCAGTTATGATAAATAAATTCTTCGAATTAGGAGTTGGTAGTTGAGATACCAAATACGTGTCATTCGTCAATACCTTTCGTATGACTAAAGATCCTCGTCTTCGTACTTTGCCCCGTAAACTTTTTCGTTTTCTTCATTACGACTATTTGCCCTTTCTCATATTTTTCTGTCGTTCCATGTCGTTTATTATAGTGTTTTTCCATTTTATGTTTTCTTTCGGCCATATCCTGAGTTCGCAGTTCCTTCGGATCTTCCCACATGTCTTGATTTTCATGCGTAACTTTAATTAACTGTCCTTCATAGAAAGTTGGTGTGTTACCATGTAATAATTCGAATAGTTTTCCCAGTTGTGGTGTTGTAACTATTATTGAAATTTATTTGCACCTCTTTCAACCTTTCATCTCAATCTCTTCCCTCTTAATCACATTTCATAATCATCATAATAGTTGTTATTATTGTTCGGTTTACTCTTTCTACTTGTCCATTTGCTTGTGGATGTGCGGTCGAAATTCATCTGTGTTTAATTGCTTTTTCTTTGCAAAATTTGCCAAATCTTTTTCTCGTGAAACAACTTCGTAGGGCATCCGTAATCCAGAATAAAATTTTCTAATGATTTAATAACTAGCTATTTGAGTACTATTCATAGCATATAATTTTACAAATTGTATAAAATTGTCAATGATAACGAGTAGATAGCAATTTCCTCGTGAATTCTTTACAAATGGTCCTAAGTGGTACATATGAACTACTTGGAACGGTTTCTCTCCGGTTTTAATTGGGTTCAACTTTACTTGAATTTTGCCTCCATGCACCTTGACTGGTAGGCAATCCCAACATATTTTAATACATGCTCTTATATATCTTCGTACCTTTGGAAACCAGAAATGTTTCATTACTGCATTAAGCATTCGGTCTAACTCAAAGAATCCTCCCATGTCATGATGTCGTATTACTATACTTTTACGCATTGTTTTCGGTATAACATATAGGAAATTTTCTTTCCATGTACTAATATTTTCCTGTATAATATTCCATTTTCTATATAAAAATCTTCTACCTTCCTTTTTTCTTGTGCATTTCTATCGGTTTTAGTTTTCTCTAATATTCTCTGAAAATTTTACGTAAGTCCGGATCTGTTTGTTGCATGAAAAAAGTACAGATGCGGCCTTCACTAAGAAATTTGTATTCTTGTGCCTTTTTTGCTTCTATTGATGGTGGTGGCTCACTGCTTCACACATTTGTGTGTAACTCTGTGTGTTTCGTGATCTATAAAAGAGCGATTAATGCGCATGAATATCGGATCCTCTCTTTGCTTCGGCGAGATCGGCCATCCAGCGATAATGCGTTATATAATTCATTTTTATGTCCTATTGCAAGCATTTTGCCAGATAAATCTTTAGACCATACTCGCTCCAAATTTGTGTTTTTATATCCTAAAAATTAAATTTAAGCTTGTTACATAGTTTCATAGTTGAAAAATAATAATCACTTATTGTTTCGTCTTTGAGTTATAGTCTACTAACCATATGTTGCCAGTTTTTTTTTCCAATTTCTTTCCTTTTGTAACTGAACCAACTTGCTGTAACTCCCTTTTACTGTGATCTTACTGACTCTAATGCAAAAGTTTCCTGTGCATCCAGAAAATCCTCGTATTTTCAAGAAAATCCATCTTCTGGTGCTGAAAACATTAACTCGCAATTTATTTTGATGGGCGGAAATAAAAAGAAGTCACTGGATGCCAAATCGGCGGATGACCCTTCAAATCGACATTCTGAGTGCTCAAAAGCTCACTTGCTTCAATCGATACGTGCGAGGTCGTTTTCTTTATTTCTCCGAAGACCATCCTGCCGTTTTATCTATTGATCATTCTACGTTACACCAATGGTTCAGTTGCGACATGTTCAATTTAAACAAGCGACCGTTTGCTTTGAAGTGGTTCATGCTCGAACAATTTTTGTTGGATTTGGCTTGTTTTGAAATACCCACACAGTCGGCTTTTTGGACGACTTTCATAAAATTCTTTATTGGCTAATACATTCTGAGTACGAATACCATAAAAGATTACAAACTTTTTGATAGAGACTTTAGTTTCCTGTTGGTAGCACTAGGATTGCGAAATCCCTAAATATAAAAGGTAACTCTCTTATAATAACAAATTCGCTTTTTATTTATACGTTGGTTATAGTAAATATAAAATCTATGAACGGATAATGAATCCATATACTTACAAAATGATAGTACCATTAGAGTGGCCGGAAAGCCAAATCCCAACGCATAACAGGTATCTTCTCCATAACAGGTGATAGATTTTCTCAAAATCGGCGTCACAATCATACCGACAAAACTACCTAGATTGATACTAAAGTAGAACATTGAAAAGAACTGTTGCAGCTTATCAGTTTCAATAGGCAAATGAAACTGATCACCGCCAAAAGCCGCCACACAGGGTTTTGTGCCACCAGAACCAATAGCCATCAAACATAAACCGATAATCGTTGAAACACTGAATGTAAATGAATTGTTTTATATTACTAAAACTGTTAGCAGTTTTTAATACAAGTTACTAAAAATTAAAAACGTATAATGGTAAAAAAGGACAAAAACATGCTAACTCTTTTTCACGAAGCAATAGAGTGAGTTGCCTGCTAAACTCATGCCTAACAATTGCGTTTTCAAGATATATTTTAATTTGTTTGGCTAATCAGATGTTTTAGGCTTGTATGAGCAGCATACCAGATTTACAAAACAATTAGGGTTTCCTTCCCTGTATAGAACCTGTTCCAACTCTGATTTTATTCTATTAGTGAGTGAAAATAGTAGAAAAGTATATTTAATAGAATGTATAAAAATATTGTTGAATGTTTAGGGGCCGATTCTCGGACACTTTTGCTCAGTAAAACCCGATGCCCCATTTCGATTACTTATTTCATAGAATGTATTAAAATACTGGCGAATGCTTAGGGGTCGAATCTCGAAAACTTTTTTGCTCATCGTTAAAAATTTTCGTAGATTACCGCCTCGTTGCATTTTTGAGTTTATGTTTTTATTTTCGATATTTTGCTTAACGTTAGGTGTCACCAGCGTTCCAAAAGTAAGTAGATTTACGTTAATTGTTGAATAATTGCTTAAAAGTTGCTAAATAATTGAAACACCGATAATTGTTGAAACAATGAACGTAAAACATTTTTTTATATTACTAAAACTTTTAATAAGAAACAAACAATTTATATTAGTTTTAAATAAAAGTTACTACAAATATATAATCGAGAAAAGGCCAAAACCATTTAAATGGTCTTCAACTATTCTACTCTAAATACTCTAAAGTCCTTTTCTCGGAGCAATAGAGTAATTTGGGAGCCGATTCTCGTACACTTTTGCTCAGTAAGGCTCGGAGCTTTCTCCATTTTGTTTACTTATTTGATAGAATGTATGAAATTATTGGCGAATGCTTGGGCATCAATTCTCGGACACGCATTTGCTCATCGTTCGTATATTTTCGTATATTACCGCCGTGAATATAATGAAATATTTTGTCATGGCGTTTTTAAGGTTATGTTTTTATGATTAATATTATGTTTAACGCTAGATGTCTTTAGCGTTCCAAAAGTAAGTAGATTTACGTTAATTGTTGAAACACTGAATAATTGCTTAAAAGTTGATAAATAATGGAAACTCCGATAATTGTTGAAACGCTAAACGTAAAAGAATTTTTTATATTACTAAAACTTTTATTTGGAAATAACAATTTATAATATTTTTAAATCAAAGTTACTAAAAATTAAATACGTATAATGGGCAAAAAGACAAAAACATTTAAATAGTTTTCAACGATACTATTCTAAAGATACTATACTCCTTTTCACGAAGCAATAGAGTATGTTGCTTGCTACATGGATGCATAATAATTGCGTTTTCAACATATATTTTAATTTAATTGGCATATCAGATATTTTAGGCATGTACGGAGCAACATACCAGGTTTACAAAATATTTAGGATTTCCTTCCCTGTATAGAGACTGTTCCAACGCTGATTTTACTCTATTGGTTGGTGAAAAATTGTTTATTAGTTTGTTTGTTGCAGTTCAAACATACTCCACAGAGTAGCTTAAACGATGGGGTGAATTCGTCACGGAACTATTCCATTGCAACCGATCCATTGCAGTGAGCCACAACTAATAGGAAAAGAATCAAAATGTAAAGCCGCTAAAGATAGATCTTCGCCCGATCAGTAGAGCAGAGATGGTAGTAGCAATCAATAGGTGTAAACATGGCAAAGCCTCAGACATTGACAACATATCTGCAGAAGCACACAAGAGCGAGACTAACCTGACAGCAGAAATGATGGTCCATCTGCTAAACTAAGTGTGGAACACAGAAGTAATGCCAGCTGATTGGAAAAGCGGGGTGTTCGTCCAACTACCAGAGAAAGGTGACCTCACCGAATGCAACAGCTGGCGCTCCTATCTACGCCAAGTAAATTTTTTCGCATATTATATTAAATTTCATCATGAAAGCACTGGATAAAAGATTAAGAAAGGCGCAAGCTGGATTTAGAGAGAGCAGATGCAGATTCACAGACCAAATCAACACTTTAATAATCATAGCGGAGCAAACACTTGAATATCAGTCGCCCCTATATCTGACGTTTGTCGATTTTGAAAAGGCCTTTGACAGCATAGATGGAAATAGTTTGTGGTCAGCGCTATGAAATTACGGAGTCCCAGAAAATATAGTGCGCCTAATTAAAGCAATGTACAGGGGATACAAGGGACAAGTGCTTCACGAAAGAGAACTTTCTGATAATTTGATATAAAAACTGGAGTAAAGTAAGGCTGTTTGCTCTCGCGTATACTATTCATAGTATTACTGGACCAAATAGTGTGGAAAGTAGTGGCCGATGGAGCTAAGGGAATCCATTGGGGACTCACAGAGAAATTAAAAGACCTGTACTTTGCAAAGGTGACGAGGTATTCAAGCCAAACTGGACACTTTAGAAACTGAAGCAGCGAGAATTGGCCTCAAGATCAACAAATCAAAAACAAAAGATGTAAAATCAATACTCTTTTACGCGTGTGTGACGTGGAAGATAACGGCCAGACTAAATCAACAAATACAAACAACAGTGAAGCGATTTTGAGTACCGTCTTTGGAATCCGATTACCAAACGTAATCTCTAACGAAGAACGATGGCAGAGAACAGGACATGCTTAATGCGCTACTCGCATAAAATGGAGAAAATGGCACTGGATTGGCCACATACTATGGCGAGGGCCTGAACACATCACGAAACAAGATCTTAACTGGAAGCCAATCAAACCCATAGCAAAGAATAGAATCCGTTGGAAAGCCCTTACAGATGCTCTATGCTCCTTGCAGGAGTACTAAAGGAAATAAGTAAGTACCAATGAGAATGAGATGCATTATTTGTTAGAGAAATTGTAAGAGTAGCAGCAGCACCAATAGTTTCACCAGCTGGGATTGTTATATATCCTTCAATGTAGATCAAACTTTCTAATGGTAAAGTTATCAAGTCCTTTAGATTGATCTCAATGCAAATTTCGTTCCATTTACCATAATTTGTAGACATCAGTGTGTACAAATGATATTCCTTTTTTAATATCATTAACAAACAGCACGCTTTGAAAAGTGTTTAGTATGGAATGTTAGCATCGAACAGTTTGTCTAGTTAATCTTAATCGTTTCGCTGCTCTACTGCTATTGTTGTTAACATTTTTTGTTAGTCTAAACTAAATGCTCATTAAATCCTTTTCAATTCTAGATTAACAACGATGGTGTCGTCTTTAAAATTCACTACTTCACTAATTTTGCGCTAAAACGTCACTAAAGAGGGACGTCATTACTTTCCTAGACGGCTTGTGAACTGAGAACATTTAAAAGTGTCCATGAATCATCCCCGAAACATTCGTCAATATTTAAATACATTATGTTAAATATGTAATCGGAATGGTGAAGCCGCCGGGTTTTACTGAGCAAAAAGTGTCCGAGAATCGTCTGTATTCCTCTAAATGTTTGAAAACAGTTAAGCAGATTACTACTGTTTAAACAAACGTTTTCTTTTTTATTCCAATCCTGTTGCTAAATGTTATTTTTTTAAGTTTAAAAGTTTGTAAAATAATACAACTATTTTAACGTCAAAAAATACAAGATATAATTATGCGTTTTTTAACTATCTCTATCGTTGATTATTAGAGGATCTTTTGATAAAGAAATTTGAGAAAAATTTATATATAATCTGAAGAATTTTTAAAGCGCAATACAGCTATCTTTATTTGAAGAACATTTGTTTTCTGAGCTGTTGCAAAGAAGTTCCATTGTTAGACGTAGCAATGCAGGGTTTTACCAAAGATATTACAATGAGATAGAAACAAGCAATGAATTGAGATATTCGCTTGGCAGGCGTACATACATGCACCGGCATCCAATTTTTAACAATAAATTAATATAATTTTTTTTATTTATAATACAATTAAATAATTATAATTACTTACATTGGTGGTACTTTAATTGTTGGTATTGCTGCCACGACTAACGAAAAATTTCCCAAGATATATATAATAAAAAAGTAGTAAATTGTTCTAAAAAATTAATGAAATAAGAATTAATAATAATAATCAATAAATACTATGCTAATTAATAAATGTGGCGAACGAAGATAGGCAAAGGGAAAAGAAAGGATTAAAAAGTTTCAGAATGGATTCATTAGAGGTAGGGGGACGGCGGAGAGCATGGTAACAATTAACTATGTTATGAATAGAGAAACTGCGAATGAAACGAAGTTGTACCTCCTATTTGTAAATCTGAAAGCGGCGGTTGATGGGATTATGAGAGGAAAATTGTGGGAGGGAATGAAGAATGTAGGGATTTCAAGATCAATGATAAAGAGATTGTATAAAGGTACGAAAGTAAGGGCGAGAGTGAATTAAAGGACATCGGAATGGTTTGAGACCAAAAGGGGATTAGCCAGGGATAGCCACTAAGCGCTTGCATGTTTAATATATACTTGTCTGATTTGGAGAAGGTTTCGGAGAGGGGACAAGCGGGTGGCTAAAGATTGGAAGTGTGAAAGTATGGTCTCTTACCTATGCGAATGATATAGTATGTATGACGGGTAATAAAAAAGAGATGAAAGAAATGATTGGAAGAGTGAAAGAATATATAAATAGAAAAGGATTGGAAGTGAATGAGGAGAAAACAAAAATGTGATGCCTAAGAAAGGAGGGAGAGAGAGAGAGAGAGAGAAGAAAGGATATATTCAAAATAGGGGCGCAGGGGATTGAAAGGGTAAAATCATACAAATATTTAGGGTTCATATTGGCGCAGATAGGGGCATGTAAAGCAGCGTTCCTCAACCTTTTTTGGCCCACGGACTGGTAAAAGTTCTGAAAAATAATCTTGCGGACCGGTGGTTTTTTCTCGCGGACCGGCAGACCTGTAATTTTATATAGTTAATGTATTAAAATAAAATTTTATTATTATTATTGTTTGAATAAGTTTTTATTTTAATTTTTTTAACCCGGATAAGTAAAAATTCTCTGCGGACCGGTCAAATTTCTCCAGGGACCTGTGCCGGTCTACGAAACCAGCGGTTGAGAATCGCTGACGTAAAGAACATGTTGAAATGATCACAAAGGACGCAAGGGGAGTTATCTAGAGAATGAGAATGGTATGGGAGAGAATGTTTTGGGAGTCAGTGAGAATGAGGTGGTAGGTTATGGAAGTATGTGTGAATAGTATAATGA
>WYDF02273099.1:0-17855 GCA_009867245.2 Adranes taylori | reverse complement strand
ACGCATACAGAAGTAGAGGCCGTCCACCAACCAGATGGACCGACGACATCAAAAGGATAAAGACCAACTGGATAGAGTCAGCACAGGATCGGCCAGGATAGAAAAAGCTATGTCCAGCAGTGGACGCGATTGGTCGCTTGATGATGATGAAAATGAACTTTTGCTTACATTAGTCAAAGGTTATCCCCGATTCGTCCATGTTTTTCCGCCACCTAATAGTGGATCAACAAATGTCTCTGAAGCTGTATTCAATTTTGATAAATCTATTAGAAACTGTGTGAAAATTTTCCTATGAAATATCAGACGTAAATAAAAATATTTCCTTGTTTACAGAAGATTAATTACTAATATATTTTATATTCGCGATTGTTCTTGTGAGCTTCAGCACTTAGCTGCATTTGCTGCAACGCATTAGTACTTCATTATCACGTCAATCTATCTTGTCATAGGTCATATCGCATATTTCACATAACCTTGGACAAAAGAATTTTTATTGAACTTATATTGAAATGACACCATCCAATTGCTATTTTGTATAAGTTAGAACATTCCCCATAATTCTGGGTAATTTGAATGTGTCATTACAACACATGTTTTCAATTTAACATAAGCAGAATATCTATTTCTACTTTACCTGCAAATTATGCAAATCATGCAATCTCATAAAACAATAGAACATAAATTATTAAATAACAAGCAATATCATTATTTTTTTTACAACGTAAGAGCATTCGTTCTCACAAATCATTCTCACTTTATAAGCGTATCAAGCTTTAAACTTTAGATCTTTCTTCCCTAAAAAGTATCAGGTAAGAGATATTCAGCTTATACTATATATCTATAGTTTATACAGCTTATATTTCACAAATTCAAACACTTGCAGAAATTGTCTAACGTAGCGTGTTATCCTAAATAAATTAATTACCCGAAATATATGAATTGAATAAAATGAATGTCAAAATCTTATATATATATTTACCAGGTACCGCTTAATAGAAACAATTATTCCTTATAAATAGGGTATATAAATATATAACAGATATTTATTATTAGTCAATATTATTAGAAGATTAAAATACGTAAACAAGTATTTAATTGTAAATACGTAAACAAAATTAAAAAACGTAAACACGATTACGTAAAACTGGTCACCAATTATATAAAATAAAGTGAAGTAAGGACTGTCATTAGAAACCTAATAATTATTTATGTATTAATTTAAAACGTAGTTTCTGTGTGAACGTATAATTCCGTGAGGATAAAAAGAGATAGAATTTAAGCACCGATCCATTTGAATAGGTGAATTGTTTATATACAGCACAATAGGCATGTATGTATATCGATGTGTATGCATGCGTGCTACGATTGTATGACGTATAATTGTTATTGTTTATGTTGAATATGTTCGTTTATGTTATTGTTTATGTTCGTCCAACGTCATGACTGACGTGTGGTGAAGGCGCTAGATGTTCCAATTCGCTTAACAGTAGATTTACAGGTCTGTCGGTCGTTTACTTTGCGTGCTGCTTTAATGAAACTTGTTTCCATTAGTTTCGAAATAATATCGGACCACCAAGTTGGAGATGGGCCCGTTTCTTTTCCTTCCGGCTTTCCTAAAGAACAAGTCTGTCCATGCTGTCATTTCGATAGATTTGCCCGAAAAATTTCAAGATTCATCCATATGTCATCGATGATAACCTTTGTATAGGTTTGATCTTATTTAAGATGGATATAATTGATTTTCTTGTCGTCCGGAGAACGCGCAGCATTCTGCGCCAGAATCACATTTCAGACATATCTATTTTTCTCTTGTTGTTGTAACAGGTTACTCAAGTTTTGAAGCATACGAAAAGACGGGAAAGACTGACGCGTTTACAAAGGTTGCCTTCGTTTTCCTGGTGATATTTCGATCTTTCCAAATTTTTGTTAATTTTATCAAGGCTGAGCGGGCAATTTCAATTCGTCGTCTTATTTCCAATTCGCAAGAACTGGACTAATGAAGCATGGAGCTCAAACACACAAATTTTTCAACGACTTCGTTCCCTATTCTTGTAGGTTGTCTTCGATTTTCGTTTTTATGACTTTTACCTTGGTGGTATTTATTTTGAGCCCATAGTCTCGGATTACATCTTCCAGACTTTAAAGAAACTCTATAAGCTCTTTGGTGCTGTTGGCTATTACGTGCTGTTAGCTATTAGGTGCGCTACATCACAACTTTGCTATAGATGTTGTAGAATAGAGGTAAAAGTACGCAGCTTGACAAACGCCTTTCCTTACGCAACATTTTTTGGATAATGTGTTATCGGTCTTAGCGGATGCCTGCGAATTCACATACAGGGTTTTGACGAAAGTGATAAGATGAAATGATACTCCAATTTCTTCTAAATTCGGCCATAGCCTGTGACAACTAACGTCATCAAACGCTTTCTAGTAATATACAGAGCACAGATACATCGGCACCAAGTATTTTAGGGCCTTTTCTATAAGCTGCCTCATATTTATAATTTATTCTCGAGTACCCCGTCCTTTCAGAATTTTTCTGGACCTATTTTATGCAGCAGCAAGACTTGTAGACACTTGTAGGCAGCAAGGCTTGTAGGCAGCAAGGCTTGTTACAATGTGATATCAGAGCTATAGGACGATAGTTTTCGCACACTGTTTCTGACCCTTTCTTACGTAGAGAAAGCAATATTGAAGTTGATCAATCATCTGGCTATAAGCCTGTTTTCCAAATACTGTGACACATATAGTTCTGTATTCAAACAATCATATTGATTTTTAATTGTCCAATGTGTGGTTTGAACTCCTAAATGATAGAATGTATCTTCTTGAACAGATCTTTGGAGTTAAAGGTATCAGAGAAATTCTGAATTTCTATAGAAACATTTATCAAATATTTCTTTTTATCTCTGCGCGTAGCAGCTTGTGTCGTCCGATTTAACGATGGGTATAGTTCCAGATCTATACTGTTATCAAAACCCCGGCATTTGATGTTCCTTCGTTCCCGAATGAGATATATTGTTTCCGCAGATAACTAGGACTGTATAATAATATTTTACTCTTCTAAAGTTGTGACTAGAGACTTTTCCGCACCCTGCCGTATAGCTTAAATATTTTTTGTTGGAAGTTCTTCGAGCTGAGGTTCGATTTTGTAAATGATGTTATTGTTAAAAACTGTAACCTGGTTATTGCTGAGCCTGGGCAGACTTTTTATTTGCCTTGGCCTACAGATTTTAAGTTCTCCTATCAACTAACATATCACCAGTTGCTGATCATTTCCACAATCTACATACGGTAACGGTTTTGTCGTTTTTACTGAGGATTTCTCTCTCTGCTTAATCAAGATGTAATCTATTTGATTCCTCGTATGTCCATCAGGAGTTCTCCAGCTGCACAATATACGGTTGTGATTCTCATTCATCCAGTTAGTAACTGGGAGCGTATTTTCGATGTAGAATTGGATGACACGTTCTCCTCTATTGTTCATTTCTTCTATTCCCACGTTCACCGCTACTTGGCAAATATGAGCATCGTTAGCAGAGGAACCAATTTTCGCATTGAAATCACCCACTAGCAACAAGATTTCTTTACTCGATATTTTCCTTATTACCACTCCGACAGTTCAATGAAATTCCTCGGTCTCTTCGTCATTAGCATTATGAGTGGGATCATATCATGAGTGGGAGCATATAGTGCCAAGATGTTGAGGCAGAGGGCTTCATATCAAGCTTCACGGACATTGCACGTTTATTATTTGGTTCATATCCCAGCACAAAGTTGTTGATTTTGTTGAAGTTGTTGCGTTGTTTTATTACAATCCATTATTAAGTTGCTTGAAGAACAAAATATGAATTTGGTCAAATTTCAAGAAATTTTGCAACTTTAAAAATTACTTTTATTATAATTCTAAAAGCAGTATGCTGATGAATCTCACTTGTTTACAAGAAGTTCTATTGTTGCTTATTTTCAAAACTACTTGATAAAATAGTAATTATAAAATGAATTATAAACAACATATAATTGTCTATTTTAGTAACAAAATATTCTGTGGCTTTTTAGCCTAAATTGCATACTCCTACTACTTCAATTGCATTCAAGGAACATATCAGCACATTAGTATTTCTATTACGTATTGCACTAAATTAGATTAAATAAAACAAGCCTAAATTGCATACTCACTAATGAACTCACTAATGACTTTCAGTGGCTAAATGACGATTTTTAGCAGAAACTTCCATCAGGCCCCCAAGTCACACAAAGTGCTACTGGCCAACCGACCCATCAGAAGCAACTTCTCACTAGAGAATTCCATTTAAAAGATCTACGCAATGTAGAATCAGTTGACTCAATTTGGGAATTGTGTCCTACGAATCTGACGCGAGAACCTCGCTATATTCGAAGTCATAACTAACAATAAAAACGACCTTATCTATCATGCGGTCAACGAGCGTTTATCGCAGCAGTAAGAATGATTTGTTCAAAAGTAGCGTAAAGTCAAATTTAATTTAAGTATTTCTATTTTTAATCAAGTGTCAAAATTTAAATTTAAAATAAATATTTACGACAAATTATAAATATCAAACTTTCTTTTGAAGACTTTTTGAATTTTTCATCTTCATCTTTTCTTTTTCTTTTCTCAAATTAACGTTTATAACTCACCCTTCTACTAATCATGTCTTCGATGCGTAAACGAGGAGGCCGTCGTGACTCAAATCAAAAATGAACCTCAAGGAGGTCCATCAGGCTACGTCGCCCACGGACACTCTGCCTTGTAGTAGAGATACCAGATTCAAGTCTAGAACCAAGCCAACCCGAAGATTCACCATCAGCACCTGATTCGCCGATCTCTCGAAGAGCATTTGGCGACGTGCCATTATCACCAACTCCAGGTAAAGTGTGGTTCTACCCAGCTATCGTTGAGGGCCATCGACGCCGCCCCTTCAGGTTTTACTTCGGTGACAGCAAATGAGATGTACTAAATGTGATCCAGGTACTCTCATCACGCACAACTCCGTATTTCACGGCTTCAAATGTTGAGGGTGGGCGTCTCCCTCAACTTTATCAACTGTCATTTAGGACTAAAAAATAAATATTTTCAATTTTCAGCAAGAACCAATTTAAATCTAGTTCGATACTTCTTATCTTCATACTTTGCTAATAGAATATGGTACTGGATCGTCCTAAATATCTGTTGAATTATAATTAGCTTCACAAGGCAATGTGTATACTATTTGCAACCATAACCATCATTTTATAACTGTGTCATTGCTTTGTACATGTGTTTACCTACAACTATATATTTATATAATGGTGGAATAATATAACAACAATTATTTCTTCGCACCCACTGTTTGAGAATCATGTACGAGGATTATTAAGTTAGGGGGCGGGATAGGGGCGGGATAGCATTATGCGTAAGATTACAAAAAAAATAAAGGAAAAGGAGGGATAGAAATTAGAGAGAAACTTGCAATTGAAATGAAAGTGAGAAGTTGGGTGCGGCAGTAGGAAAACACTCTTATCGCTTCTCCAAGGAGGCGGAGGTTGTTTTTTGTTGTGCTTTTGTTCTTTTTTGGTTTGTATTTGGTTTATATAATATGAATTGAACTGCTATAATTTTGAATTTTGATTTGGTGTTATTATAATGAATTTTAATTTTTTACGTCAATAAAGGCTTTTATATATACATATTAAACTCCTTTATATTATTTCATGTGATTACTTTATTTTTATTAAAGGTGGTATTATTGTAAACGTGATGAATATTAAGCGAAACAAATTTATAAGTATTTAAAGCTATACCTGAAACAGTCCTGCATCCATATTCCATAAGCGGAATAAATTATTTTAAGCTTCGTCGGACTTCATAAAGCTATGTTCAACTTTGAAAGCTTTCGGAAGCGAACGCGTAACGCTAAATACCGATTCACTTACATATATTCAAAGCCAACACACATTCGCATGTTACATGGGCTGAAAATATTATGCACCCTATTTAATATGGTATTAATTGAAACTGAAGACAATTTGAAACGGATTATTAAATCGCAGTATTCTAGTTGAAAAGTGTTTGGTGAATTCATTTAGGGTCATGGTCAGTCTAATTGGAGCGGAAATGGTCATTATCGGATAATTAAGTCCTCATTTAACAGAAATAATTCTTTCACAATGTTTTTTCTAATAAGCTAATAGCCTTTTAGTGATGTTTATTTTCTTAAATCATAGGTTTATAGTACTTGTTTACAAGATATTTAAAGGATTTGGGTTACGAACTACTTTTTGAATAAACTTCAATAATTTGGTTATTACTAATAAAATTTTGCAGGGAATGTGTTGTGCTGTAGAGGTGGAGTTGTATTGATTACTTATCATTACTCCGAAACCAATACATGAAACCATCGACACTAATCCAATCAAACCATAAATGTTGTTCTTTGAGGTTATGGTTTGGTCTGGTATTACGCAATACGGGTTAGCTATTGCTCAATATAACATAAATGTGTTAGTTAATTGTGTTAATTTTTACGAAACTGCATTCGATGCTTAGGGATTATAAAGCTGCTTAAAAAAGTCGGGTACAGGCTAAATGCTTTTCTCATGTATATGTACAGGCTAAAATTTTGAAATCCCTAAGCATCGAATACAGTTTCGCAATAATTAACACATTTAATTTATTGATCTATTTAGTTTTGAATGTCACGTTATATCTCGTTGATTAAATTTAATTAGTACAATAGTTGTTTAGGTTAACTAGTCTTCTCTATAAATTGCCTACTCTATTATTCGCCCACCTACGAATCCCCCGATCCTCTTATTTTCCTACGGCGCAGACAGCTGCGTATGTGACTAAAATATAACTAACTGTGCAACATGGGACTAATTTAGTTTTGGGCCGCTCTTCCATGATTTTTTTTTTAAGAAGGCAGTGTGGTGTGACCCTTGAAATTCTGAATTTGCACACGCATTAATTCACTAACTCATAAATTCCCTGGTTCTTATATTTGTGCGGACAACTATACTGTCGGTTTGGTCGACTATTTGTGAAATTTCTAATAGGGTAGTCGGGCATGCTTTGCACGCCAAGCTGCCTTGAATTTTTAAATTTGCCAATGCCCATAAATCTTCCGGTTCCAGTCCGCTTTACTAACTTTTAGAAAATTTCTAATAAGGCAGCCTGGCGTGGAAAGCGAACTTTTAAATTCGACTTCGCACGCATTCGCTAACTCTTGAGTGTTTTGGTCTCCATATTTGGCTATGGCGCGGACAGTCGATTTGTCGATTAAAAATACTTTTTTTTTTCGTATCTTATATGGTTTCTGAGATATATCGAAAAGACTGCTAAGCTTTGAACGTATCAACGTTGCGTCATATACCCGTTGAAGGGATGGCACTAATTTTAAACTGAATTTTTCAATGAAATGACAGTTTCATCCACTCCCAACATTATAATATGCACCCGCTCCTGATAACGACTTTTATTAAATTACAAAAGCACCACTTTCTAGATCTCATAATGCGTAATATATTGTTTCCAGTGACTTTGCTTCTATATGTTGCTACTTAAAAATTACATGTATAGAAACAAGGTGATTGGCCACTTTGTGTAACAATTTTAACAAGAGATAGTGGAGAAGATTCTACAGGGGAGAAGAACAACAAGAGATAGGGGAAACAAGGTGATTGACACACAATAAAGAATTGCAATGCAGCTGTTTGCACACTAAATTTATTGAATTAATTTTGTCCACAAGGCTGAATGGTTAACTCTATTTATTCATTTGATAAATTTTGACAGCTATCATTTGAAAATCCAAGATGGCAGATGACAGGGCACTTCCGGTTGCCATTCGAGGGAAGTCCCGATTCAAATGTTTTCGAATATTTGACGGGAAATTAGAATTTAAAAAAAATAGTTCTAATATTTGATTTTTAGGCTGAAGGCATCTGCTTGCAGGGGAGCCTTTGAACTCTTCTGGTGGCTTGGTTCTACTTTGCTTCTGGGTCTGTGTGGAGCCCTACACCCGTGTCTGCCGGGGGTGTCCATATATCTTTGACATGTTGAATGTAAACAAACTTTATTCTTTGAGGTTATGATTAATTTTTTTCTGTATGTCTTTTGTCGATATATTTAAAAGTAATGGTGTATACACATTTGCATCTTAATAAATAAATCTCTATTTGCAATAAAAGCCGATGTTTTATCGAACCAATCAACTAATTTTAGGCAAGCAAAGATCTTTTTACAATAGATGTATAGGCATATAAATGAAACCAATGATATAAAATAATTCCTACCTATTTTACAATTTAAATTGTCCAGTATCAGTATAATAAACAAATAGATTTAAGTTACAATATATTTACAATTTAATATTTACAAAATAGAATTTACAATTTAATAAATATATTATAATCAATAAATTTACAACAAACATGTATAATTAAAAATGATAAAAATATACCCACAAAACTCGAACCGATGTAAATTTTTTTTGACTCAAATTGAATATATAGTTATTCATTCTCATCGGACGCAAGAGAAGGTAAGATATAGTGGCCCCAAGCTAAGGTGGTTATACCATCCCCGCAAATATACCGTTTGTTTGTGATCAAATGGCGACAGGGTTCATTTATTTTTAATTGAGTATAAATTTCATGATTAGAAGACCGAAAATTCAATTGGAGCCTATGGAGAAGTATATGATCGAATAAACATCTCCGGAAATCATCAGCCGAGATTATATTTTGTACTACTCTGAAATCTGGCAGAACATCTTCTATGTGAGACCAATGAATTCATATAAATGGCTAACGCCATATTTGTATTTCATAACTCCGGGCACTGCTTTGTTTTGAAGCGGAATTTGGTAGGGATTTGATGATGAATAATTAGAGTTGTAAACTCTATTCAAATGCAATTTAATATCTCTGTATAGATTGTTGGTGGTTATATGGAGTGTGGAGGAATCGGTGTCCATATAACACAATTTAACATTGGTACCATATGTAGGCTTCAAATAATTATAAAATAAATCGTACATTAACCATTTGAACAAGTCAAGTACAGCAAATCCAACATAACTAGGTTTATCATAGATAAGTTTGAGACGTTGCTAGTGAATAGCTGAAAGGGTTTCCGAAAAGATGGAGATATCATGATAATTCATTTTTGCAATTAAACTGCGAGCTCCTCTACGATACCCTTTATCTTCGCATGATGTTACAAGCCTGATATCTTGTCGCTTTTCAACATTCCGCATCGACCATAGAGGGCGTTGTTAAGTAATTTATAAAAATCTTTCTCTAAATCAGAGGTCGCAACCTGACGCATCGATGTATTGTGTGTGATATAAGGTTCCGACCACCTGCACTGGTTGAATTTTAATATGCGGTGGATTTTGGTAATTTTGAAGGCATTTTCTACAGCCTGTGACAATGTGCGGTAATGTAGCACATAACTGACTTTAGTCTGAAGATTGGGGATTAATTTTGTTTGCTTGAATTTTGAGGTAGAGGAAACCATAGTTTCTGCAAGGTACGGCAGATCATTATAGTTCAGATAGGGACCAGCCATACAAGTTATTGGCGACCCAATAAGCCAGATACGATATTGGTTCAGAGGGTTTGTAGGAATTTTCGGAATGTGTGATGAGCGGATTATTTGCTCGTGCATTTCTAAGAATGCAATTCGATATACCACCACGAATTGCACGTTTGATAAAGTGGAGCATAACATCTATATGGAGTTCTAATTTAATCCGGTAATAGATGAACATCTGTGCGGAGGTAAAGGCGCATATAATCGCCTAGATTCCGGTAACTAAACTTATCCCAAATTAACTCAGTAGGCTGGAATTCAGTATCTGAAAGATGCTCATCATTAAGCCTATTATAGAATGAGCTCTTGGGAGGAAAATTGGGTTGATTTAATTTTTTTATTCTTTCATTTAATTTTTTTATGGTTCATTTAGTTCATTTAAAGTATTCATAGGGGAAAATATCTTTTCGCATAATTAATTGAAATTCACAGATTTCGGGAAATGACGTTTAACTTATAATAACCCGGTTTCAAATTACTAGATAATTTGTCCAGGGACGAAGACATGTTTTTGAATGAATGTAAGAAACGTAATTTAAAAACGTGTGCTCGTTCTTTACAATTTCTGTAGTTGTAGAGCCCCACATCGACAGATTTCGAAAACAAGATGTAATGTTCCTTGGTTTGAGTAATTACATCAATTTTTTCTCCGGCTTCAGTCAGATCCTTAACAAATAGGTGAGTGTCGTAACCACTAAGATTTTTGAAGAGACCGGGAAGCAAATTTAAGACTTTATAATTGAGATTGCATCTCGAACATGCCGGACCAACGTATTCACCTGTGAGCTGATCAGGATCCTTTCCCTTTTCATGTGGCGTTATATCATTCGAGTTAATGTCACAAGTATTTGTAGCTAAATAGGAGATTTGCTGTACGGAAGCTACAGGTTTCATAGGATCGATGGGATGGATATGATGAACAAATGGACGTTGCGCGCCCAGTGTTAACCGTTCGATAAACACTTTAGCACAATTGGGACTGGAATAGGTTTCAAAACTTTACAATGAATCATTATAAGTGCATTTAATAAGATATCCAAACGAGCAAGCAGTAAGTTTGTGTGGAATAGATGTTGTGATGTAGAAAGAGAAGGTGCAAAAGTGGAAATAAGTTTTTGTATCGACATCACAAATGGCACGCGCTTCTTGTTTTTAAAATCTGAGAATTCTTATAAGTTCCCCGACCTTTCAAAGCCGTTAACTAATTTAAACATATCGGTAGTAGATAGAACAGTATAAACTTGATTATAATCGTGAACAAAGCATCCATCACAAACATATTTTGCAATCTTATGACTTGAAATTTGACTACGTAATAAGCGCAGCATGTTCGAAATTAAAACAAAATGCGATTTTGAATCGGCTTTTAACAAAAGCAAATTTACGTGTCGTTCTCGTTTAAGTACTACATAACAAATAGGACCAACAATATCATATCTTCTCCTTTTGTTGTTTTGATGGGAGGCCTCTTCCAAACCATATACATTCACACTAATTTCGTTGATATCTTCAAACTTTTTAACGTCCATTAACTTTATTGGAAAATTAACATTGACTAACTTGAGGACGGTCGAGTAGTATGGAAATTTGTTGGCTCATGTCGCAGCTTAGTCGTGCTCATGCAGTAGTTTTAGGATGTAAAGCTGCCACGGCCGACCAAGCAAAACACGCTTTACCTTCTTCGTTTTTAAAGTTAATAGTAGTTTTCTTATTTGCAATTTCCCGTGGCAGCTCTATACGATGAACCATTTAGCGGCTGGAATTTGCTGATGTTGAGAAATTTGACTGCAACCAAACTCCAGCCGCTGTTACGCTCCGGGAATTCATCTGGACATTTGTTTTCTTCAATAACATCTCGACAAATTCATTATAAATTGGATCCAGAGCGTTGGCCTAGGTGATGACTACATTCTTTGTATTAAATGATTTTTGTTCTGGCGCCGATTATGCTGATGTTTCCTCGGTGAGATCCTGTTTCTTATAAATTCCACAGAGCTGAAGATTAATCTTGAGCCCTCCATCATCCATGATTCTTCCACAATCCAAGCGCCGCATTCTTCATTGTTGTTAAAAATCTTGTAAAATAAGTAGAGTCTGGTGCTTGAATGTGATACGACCCGACACGATTCTAAAACACAGATCTAACCGAGAGTAAGCCATTTCCAATCGTTTCCATTTATGTGTTATTGTGTTCTACTCACTTTAGATGGCCGTTATAAGCTTTGCGGTATCTAAAGTCAACATTACATATTTCGCATATTATTTTTCTTTCTTTCGAGTTACCGAAACCGTGCCCATCACTGCAATAGCAGCACCGGATGTTGATGGTGATGCCAAATCAATTGTTCGTTTTCTCGATGGAGCGACTTATGCCTCTTACCTCCATGTGCTGGTTTTAAATGTATTAATAGGTTATCTAGTCGCGTGAACATCGTTTTGCAGAGAAGAAAAGCGATGCGGTTTGTCACGAGATAAACCGAGTTTCCATGGCGGCAAACATCGTGTAGATGCTTTTATGTTTTCCGCACACTTTGCATGTATACATAACTAAAACAACAGAACATAGATTTACTTTTATTTAATTTATATCAACTTAATAAAATTAGATGAATTCACGTTTGCGATTAAACTATAAAATGATAGCAGAATAGTCAATTTTCACAAACTCATACCGTCCTATGATTTAGGGGGATTCAGATTAACCATGTAATAGGCAATGCATTGAAAACTTGGTGTGATTGCAATATATCAAAACAAAATTAAAATATACATATATACATTATATATAGAATATTACGTATTAGAAAATTATAAAATGTTAATAGAAACATCAATTATATACTTGCATTTAAATATATATCAAATTTTTCAAAATTTTCACAATGCTCGAATTTTCAAAATAAATTTGAATAAATTTATGGTTAAACTGTTTGACCGTTCGTGGTTAAACTGAGAATAAAAATGTCAGAACCGAGACGTGGTACTTTTGCAGGTGTTAGAAGGAGATAGACAATCAGTCGAATATGTAGGTCAATTATAATCAATATAGAAACATGTATTGCAATAAGTGATTCAATATGATGAAATATTACAACAAAATTGCTAAGCATATTTTGTTATGAGGTAAAAGAACAACAAAACTGCAAACTTGCAATTTCGGAATTCTTGTGATGTAATATGATTTCCTATTAAATGCTTATTAAATTGAATGTAGCTAAATATAAATAACCAAATTGGTTTAATAAAATTTACATTTTATTTAACTAATAAATAATTTACACATTCTACTTGATTGTATCAAATATATGGGGTTCATTCAATGAAAACTCATCAACGTTTCAATGGATTACCATCATCAGTGTAAGTTTTTATATAACTTTTCAAAATATTAGCAAAAAATTAGAATAACTCCGATTTTAGTATTTGATCGATATACCTTAAAAACAATGTTGCGGTACAAGTTTTACGCCAGTTTCAATTCAATTATATAGTAAAGTTTTAATATAGGAATAGGTTAGTTTGGATTAAGTCAGGTTAGGTTACGTTAGGTTAGTTTGGTCATTAATAGAGTAAGTTTAATAACATACACTTGTAAAATGCACCGTTACAAGTGGAGATGCAATAAATGACGTCAGTATGATACAAAACTATATCAAAACAGAAAGATGTATCGGTAGATATGCTTTCAACATGACCAAGCATGCATAGATTTCGTGGAAACTAATGACATCATCATTTTCTATAACCATACACGTATGCGAGAGTGGGTAAATATATATAAACTATAATTTCTAGTAGGCATCTATAGGTTGTGGTGATCGCCGTACTAAAAGTGTTGTTGTAAAGTGATCTCTGATATACTACCAGCAAATGGAACACATACTTCCTCCATTACCGCTTCAACAACAAGTACTTACATCAAGTGAAGCGTCAGTAATAACAAACGATGATGGTCTTGATATCGATCGAGTCATAGAAGAAATTAATAAGCAATGAGAAGAAAATTTGATAAAAGGAATATTACTGGTTGGTAAACGAAGGTACTTTCTAAGCACGTCACACACTATTAAAGTTTCATGCTGTCTATGTTGTGCTCGTAGATTAGTATGTTTTATACAAATTAGATCCTTTGCACGAAAAGAAAAGAGAATGTTTCATTTACACAATTAGAGTGGTATAGTCTACAGAAATTCTTTAACGAAATAGAATCATACCTTTCAATATCATGCAGCAAGAATAGTAATGATAGCAGTTATTACAAATGTCCCAATTGCACAAACCCTGAAATGAAAGCGAGATGGTGATGTTGCTAGCTATCAATCTGAAACGAAAGAGAATACGAAACTTATAGTTTTTTATGGATGCTGTATAGTTTTTTATAATAAAGGACGGAGAACGATTAAAATTGAGCAAAAAGGTGTACCGTTTACACTTCGTCAAATCACATTTCAAACACTCAAAAACATTACACCGCTACTAAATCTTAAACTCAGTGCGATGGCAAATCTGCAAAATTTGCTATACTCATTTTTTTGGAGACGGTATCGAAATCACCAATCGCTACTGATAAAAATATAATCATTGACAACGAAGACGACTACATTCAACAGTACAATAAAGTTCTTGAATATATTAAGACTTGGATGATTGGAAAGCTGTCAGAAGTAAGGAATCGAAACGTGGGATATTTGCTTGAATTGGTTATATTAAATCCAGAGAAAGTTTTGTTTATTTGCAAACACAAAATCCATACATTAAATATTGGAGCGACTTCGACGGCGTCAAATCTATTAATTCTACAATATTCAATGATACCTTGTACGTAGATTTACCAACGTTCGAAAACAGTTGTACGGTACCAATAAAGTATTGTAAAGAAGATGCACTTCATATCGAGATGGATTATGTTCCTATGACACAACAAATGATTATGATCCATTGTAAAGTTCATAATGCATCATCACAACCAGACTATTGCTGCATTTCTCCACAGAATTGAACTGAAATTGAGAAATATGATCTTGATATCATACATTTTCAAATCAAATTTAAACTAGATAATGGGAAATACCAATCAATTACAAGTGAAGGGATGCCGTTAACAACCAATACACATTTCAAATTGTTGGAATGCGAAGATAGGAAAAGCATTTACAAGACATTATTATTATTACTTTTTCCAAATGTATTTGTAGCATGTGAAATAAACGCATTGTATCATTATATTATTAAAAATATAGAAATTAGCAAGAAAACTATGAGCATTATTTTTTAATGTATATTGTTGAATAGAAACTACAATGATTTACAATATATTGGATTTATTTATAAAAGTATTATGTTCATTGTCAAATCCTAGTCGTTTTACTAATAGTTTTTACCTTTTTGTCGTAGTACTTTTGCGTAGTACTTTGAACTGTATATGCTTCTGTATGTTTAGTTCGACTCAATTCTCCACCATAGAATGCTCCCTGTATTGGCTTCTTATTCAGATCTTCAAGTCGGAATGGATAATTTTACTTTAACAATTTACAATAATTCTGTTAACCAATTTGGCAAGTAACCTTTTTCAAATAACGTTTTTTGTTTCGAGATACGCACAGTATCTCCAACTTTAAATTTATGTTTTCCGGCTACTTTAATATGTAAAAAACTATGTTTAAAAGTTTTACATGTTTCTTTGTAACTGCCACAGGCCGCATTTTAATTGTTCGATGTACACTATTATTATATTCTACTGTAAGTCGCTGCAGCACATCCAACCATTTGTGTGAATCATGTAGACTAAAATCTTTGTAAATGTTTCTCTTTCAGTGACTGATTACACGTTCTGCTATAGAAGCCTTTTTCGTGCTGTATACTAAGTATAAATGAATGCCGTACTCTTTCATTATTTTTTTGAACTTTTCATTATAGTATTCCGTACGATTGTCTGTTTGTAAATTTTTCGGGATGCGACTCGAACCAGCCTGATCTAGTTCGTTTTGAAAATCAACGGTAACACTCTTTGCCGACTTGACTTTCATTGCGTCGTATCAATAACAACCAAAATATAATTATTGTTTCCTTTATTTTCTTTATCAAATTAGTTGATTTGCAATAAATCTGACTACCACAATCCATTAAGTCCTTTAATAATGACACGGCGACATAGATAATTACGTCGCGCTGACGCATGATCAGGAATCCAAATACGAAACATTTGTTTGTTACGCTTTGAAATTTTAAGGATTTAGCTTCTTTAGAAAAAAGTATTAAAAAAAGGTTTACATAAAATAGTATTTTATTGAGCCCGTCATTTCAGTCGAATGGAATTACAGCCAAAAATTTCTATACTTAAGTATATTTGGTGGTTTAACACTTTTCAAGGTTATACAGTACTAGAATCAGAACAACTGCTTCTGATTCTTGCTCAATTGCGTTGTTGTTACAGTTGTCTGTTGTGCTTTAATATTAGAGTTTCCTGCGTTATTGAATTATAAAATGCTCGCTTCATTAAATTTTAGTTTCATACTTTTAATTTATAACAAGATTGATAGTTAGCAGGTTACCATCTAAAGTATTTTAATTTAAGTCAATAATTTATTTGGGTTAGATAATTGTAAATTTGAGAATTTTTTCTTTCTCTTTAATAAATCTGTGTATCATGGGTTATTTCAGGAATATTGAATTAATAGATATTTCCTTTAATATGGAAAATTCCAACAAAATGCAGCAGCAGCAGCAGCAGTTTGATTGTATAGGAAACGGTTTCCTAAACATAGATATCTTCTTTGTTTTCGTAAAAAATATACATAGAGGAATGTATGTAAGAAAATTTAAATAATTTCGTAGATTATAGGGTGGAGGACCAAGGTTCAAAATATTCTAGGCGCTTAGGAAAAAATTTTAAATTTAAATTTAGTAGATTTAAATCCTAAAATAAGTACCTGCTGTAACAGGTGTCTCTCAGTCAACAGCATGGAGAATACTAAATGAAGAGACATTACATCGTTATCACTTCCAACAAGTTTAGTGTCTACAACCGG
Organism: Adranes taylori; assembly: GCA_009867245.2. Lineage (NCBI taxonomy): Eukaryota > Metazoa > Arthropoda > Insecta > Coleoptera > Staphylinidae > Adranes > Adranes taylori. The sequence goes on along the minus strand of WYDF02273099.1, from coordinate 1,229 downwards.
AAGATTGTCTAAACAGAATCGCATTTTGTGAATGGTTGCTTAACCAAAGTGAAATTGATCCGAATTTTGCACAAAATATTTTTTGTACAGATGAGTGTTGTTTTAATCTTAATGGTTTCTTTAGCAACCACAATACACATTATTGGGTCTAATAGAATCTTCACTTACCGCGGCAGGTTCATTATCGGCAACAGTTCTCTGTAAATGGTTGGGCAGGAATTGTAGCTAAACGTTTAAATTTACCAAATTTTTTTTTTAAATTTTTTTACCAAATCGGTTAGATGGCGAAGCATATTTACGTGCATATTTAGAAGCATTTTGGTGTTTATTTCTTTCAATTTATTGACAGATGGGGAGGTCCAGTGCCTTGGTCAGTAAAAAATAGTTTGTTACACCTCAATAATACAACAAACAACGAAGAACACTTACGCGATCAAATTAGAAAATCGTTCGATATAATTCATAATAACAATAGAAAAATGTTTAGAGCTGTTTAGGAAGATTGGTTCCGAAGAGCCCGTTTTCGCATTTGAGAAGGCGGAAGAAATTTTGAACAATTTTATAATTTATTGCTTGTTTTACTTGTTTTGTTTCTTATAATTTATTCCGACGTTTGCTAACAAAATTTATTTAATTAACTTGTCTATACAAGATTTATTTAATTTACTTTCTGGTTTCCTAATAAATGTACCAATTAAAAACTTTACAGAGTTAAGATGCATTTGTCGGTTAAATTGCAACATTGGTTTCAAACATCTAATACCGTCTGAAAAATGTGAAAAGGGTAACATACTGTTTCCGGGTGAATGACTAATAATAGACTAATTTTATGACTAATAACTAGCAATGAACCGATTTCTGAGTAATTTATGCCTTATTGTATATAGTTCTAAATAATTTTATTGCACTACTAGCACTACTTTTACAGCTAGTAGTGCTTTAAATTTAGCTTTCTATCTGTATATGGATTTTTATAATGTTTTAAGTATTAGTCAATGCTGATAAATTTCACTAGTTTTTCTAAAAATATTGACTTATTTTGCTTTTCAAAAGACAACTTTTAAAAGAAATGAGAAAAAATTTCTTTAAGAAATCAATGTAATAACACTTGCTCTATCACCTGTTAAGATTAAGAGGAATGCGACCGAAAATGTCTTGAACGAAAATATCGTTTTTTTGTAAATCGCGCGAAGTTCTACCGCTTTTCCTACTTAATACTTTTGATTGAA
>WYDF02273098.1:0-31634 GCA_009867245.2 Adranes taylori | reverse complement strand
TATATATATATATATATATATATATATATATATTCATTATTCAAGTTTCATTTTTCCAGCATTCATAGTAACCGAGATATTTAGAGTAGTACACTTTTTTTCAAGGTCAAATTACTCTGGTGCTGACATGCGAGTTTTTTAAGGAAGTATTAAAGGAACTTTAGACACAAGAAATTTTAAAAAAATGTTGCGAAACTTTCCGAGAAAATGGACCCTAAAGTTAGCAAAACAAAACACCATCCAGATCGGTGCCACAGGGAAGGAGAAATTCTTGAACATACAGACGTACATACGTCCGTATATCCATACAGACACCGAATGTACCTTTCGTTTATTTTTTCAGCAAGAAATTTTTTCGAAAAAACTTTTTATATGAAAAATTTTCAATACCAGAGACGTACTAAGGTGAAATTGAAAAAATTCTCAAAACATTAATCATATATCTTTAATATATACCTATATGGTATATGAAAGATAAAAACAGGCTTGAGCGTCATTACTTCGTCGGTTGATCGGTATTACCCATAGCCAAGGGCAATGGCACGCCAACCTTTTTATTGTAATTTTTCCTACTGATTGTAGGTGAACTATAATTACATTTTGTGTTAAAATGTTGATTACCCAATAATTAAATCTGTGTTATTTTTTTACATACTTTTAATATAAACCAAAATTTAAAAAATATAACTTTTTCCCTTAATTAAACGGCATTTCCCCGCTTCTCCTAGGTACAGGATAATTTGAAAAAGCATTAAATTTTTTTGCCCAAAATTAGCTTAATACTCAGACAACTTTTATAAAACCCTTTCAATGTTATAAAAAATGTCCAATCGTCAACGAAATTATACTATTTGAAATCATGGATATTTGTTCAATGTTCAATTATTTACCTGAAAAGTATCGAGTCTCAAAAATCAAAAACTGTCTCAAGATTTAGAAAAAGAAGTATCCTGTACATATGCCTGTAAATCTACATTTTACCAAAACTTGTTTGAAATAAAGACAAACACTATCTGCAACGCTTCGTGAGATATCCCAAAAAAAACGATTTCAAATGCAAGTGTGGCAACGTTGCGAGTACATAGTGAAACGAGCAAATGCAGTTGCATGCAAACTGAACTGAATATTGACAAGAATTCAAATTGGTGCGTTTCTGCCATTTTGTATCAATCTAAATCAAATTGTCTGGAAAACTGGCAGCAAATATTATACACTTGTATAACATTTAAATCGGCACAATAGGGCCAGTTATTTAGTTTATATATATATATATATATATGTATGTATATATAAAAATGGTATATAAAATATACAAGTCGGTTGCTATTAATTTTTTTGTATGTTAAACCAGTAAACGGTTGAAATGACAAACTGTTTAAGACAAACTATGTATTACAATAAAAACAGACAATGTAAAAATAAGTTAGAAAATTGTTATAAATTCAATAAGTTAATTACAATTTTACTTTGGACTAACAGAAAAAATATTGAAATGGTTCGGCAATTTTTCGAGGTTATGTCGCGGTATAATGAAGTAGGTAGGTTGCATGCTGCCTAAGTTGGTTGATTGTTCCACTTTAATCCGCTCATTTTAAAGTGTTTGATCCGAAATTACCTACTTGGTTATCAGGCTTACAGAATAAGCAGAACATCAAGTTATTCACAGTAAAATCATAGATATATAAAAATATGTAGATCATCAAGTCGATTATAATTATACTGTTTACTTTTATACTTATCATATGCAAGCGAAGTTTATAAACTTACAGGGTGATATTATGAGAGCATGAAATTTATTGTGTCAACATCTAAATGTTTCTGACCCTTTTTATTTAAGAAAGTAAAATAAAAGATTCTCTTATGTTTTAATATTTCAAGTTGGTAAGATTAAACCAAAATAGTAAAACTAGAAAGCTAAAATAAAAGGGTTTTTGTTTAGGATGTTTATCTTTGGTTCCTATTAGTTACAAATCCCTTTAAAAATTGTTGCGCTTGAATGCAAAATATTTACATTATATTACTGTCATTTCAAATGTCCACCTTATAAAAACATATAACAATATATACTGCTCAGAAACACAGTTTAATCTCAATATACAACTATATCAATAATCAAGTATCTCAGAGCGAAGCGAATCAAGTATCTCAGATATGCACCTACTATATACTCTAATATCATGAGTTAGTGTGTTACCACAAATTTACATGTATGTTAAGAATAGTTGCAACTTAAATAATAATAAAATGGCTTTACATTATAGCTATGCACTAAAAATGATTTTTTTTGCCTTTACGTAGCTCTTAGTGTACAAATTAAAACTGCAAAGCTTACCTTGCACAATCTTGTAGTTTAGGAGATATAGCCTCCCAAAGTGTCACAACCTGCATAAAAGAAATTCATAAAACGCACTTAACTCGATATCACTCACTAAAAATGTTTGATATCATAACTGTAATGTATAAACATTTGTTATAAAACATTAAACTGTAATAAATAATGTTTTTTATACAATTATCAATAAAAAACTACAATTGTCAAATAAATTGTCACATAAACTGTCAAATAAATATTACTCGCTCAAGAGTATACGTTCCCACATTGAACATAGCGCATTACTGATCAAGGAATCTATTGATCTAGGGCCATATTCTGTAATGGAAATTCGCATCCGAATTATATTTTACAGGTAATTAAAGCGTTAAAAAACTAAAATTCATTCATTTATATTAAAGTTAATATAATAATAGGTTATAATATTAAAGTTAATATAATAATAGATAAATAATATGAACACAAAAAACAACGGATAATTGTACTAATCGTGTAATGCTATTGCGTAATTAAAGCGTTAGAAAAAAATAAAATCATTCATTTATATTAAAGTTAATATAAATGAATAAGTTATAATATTAAAGTTAATATAATAATAGATAAATAATAATATGAACACAAAAACAACGGATAACTATACTGATTGTGTAATACTATTGCGAATTGCGTAATACTAATCAATTGCATTAGTGATCCGATGGCCGCGCCATAAAAGTACGGGAAGGGAATTGTAATAGTCTTTCCTGCGACGTTGTATAAGAGAAATGTTCTACATGACAAGTCAAATAACACTTGTTGCGTATACACCACATACAAATTTTCCTTTGACAGGTAGTCGTGCTGCTCAAACACATGATGAATCGTCCGACTGTTTTTGAGTTATTTTTTTTAACTAGGCGCCATTCTTTCGAGACGTTCTATCTTGCCATTCATTCTCGAAGGAAAGAAAGTGTGTTTATTACCACTTACTATTTATGATTATGGTTTCCAACTGACATATGGTGATGTCATTCGCCTTGATTTTAAATTAAACGCGCGGAATTCAAAAAACTTGCAGATGAAATCTTATACATTATCAACAGAAGCATTTAAATCAACTTTAATCAATTAAAATAATTACTAATTTACAAAATGTACCACTTGGATGTAGTTTCATCTTTTAATTAATTATGAAAATAAAATTAACAAATACTACATTGCAGCATTTATTACATTATTTTGAAATGCAAATCTAATACTCTACTGATTTATCTAGAATTGTCTAAATCTGTATCTGTAATACCGCATATTTGCAGATATCTATATAACCTAATTTGAAACAAAATGTGATACAAACTTATTCATTAAACTTTCTTAATATAAAATGTCTTATTTGAACCTCTTGAATGATAAAGTTCCTAAAGAATTATGTAATAAATAATAAACAAAATAATACAATAAAAAAGTTTGTAATAAAATTAGTAATAAAATCGTTTATAAGCTATTTCACAATTACAGTTATTTAGTAAAGATAGTATGAAAAAACATTATATTTTAATGTTTTATAACAAAGTTATGGTATCAAACATTTTGAGTGAGTGATATCGTGATAAGAGCGTTTTATAAATGATTTCTTTTGAGCATGTTGAAACACTTCGAGAGGCTATATGCCCTAAACTAATAGATTCTGCAAGGTAAGACTTTACAGTTTTAATTTGAATACTAAAAGCAACGTAAAAGTAAACAAATTCTAATTTTAGTGCATGGCTACAACGTAAAGTTTTTATGATTAGACTCATAAAAACTAAACTATAGTGTAATCAATAATTTTGCCAGGCAATCTAACTCCAAAATGTAAAAAAAATAGTTTAATACTTTATAATACCAAATGTTGCAGTTGCATTGTCAAACAAAACATGAGAAGGCAACTAAATTCAGTGGAAGTGACAAAATCAGTAATGCTGTTGCGAGAAGAGGCCAAATTTCAGTTTTGTTTGTTCAAAATGTTTCAACTTTCACTTTACTTCTTCTATGAATACATTATTGCGAATAATTTTATTTTAACAGTTACTGCTGTATTAGGCTACCAGTTAGTTTGGTTGAAATGTGTTCCACAAATGCTTACACTGAAAATAATTAAAATTCTATTAGGATTTATGGAAACCATAGAAATTCGAAATGTTGATCGCTTAATGTTTTTGAGTAGTTTATAATTTATATTTTAATGTACAGGAATTTGCGTTTGCTGGAGTCTTTAAAATTGTGGTTAGCTTTAGTTAAAGTGCAAATTATGAATTCTTATTAGTACTTTGCGATTCTAATAATTATTATTATAATTGTGCTTAAAATATATAAGTTACTTATAAAACAAATTATTACAAGAGTGGCATTAATAATCAAGGAAATCTAGCATTTTATTTAGTTCGATGGACAATTGTAATCTGATTGTGGATAACATTCCATGTGATAACGTTTATTTACATTAGTATGTGTTCCACGTTTCGTATTACGAACCTGTTACGCGTTCTGACGTTTTTAAGTCGCGTCCAAGTTGCCAATAATTTGATCTCTATTTAATTTGAAACTTTAATGTGTAGTGGAACTAATTTGTGCTAAAAGTCCTTCGTATTCAATCGTCCTCTCTTACGATTTTCTAGGGTTTATTGAGATCCTCTCCAATATGCGCGATTTTGACGGAAGCCTCTGAGCCTCGCATAGGAACTTAGAATCTTACTTTAGACGACCAAATATTTGTGGAAATCGTTTTCCATTCAATCGGTAGTACTTGAGCATGTTAAATTATTGAATGATGAGATGGATTAAGGGTATGGCGGAACAAAGTAAATTCTCTGTTAATTGCCGCGTTTAAATATACTCAAGATAATATTAGTCATATGTTATCTTCTTCAGTGTTTAATATTTCATGTGAAGCACTAGTTTTTTGTTTGATATAACGATTCGTCATACTATTGTCCAATCTTCTCTTCATTTCAAAAATAACGTATTTTGTGGGGTTTTATACGGATGGCTCGGTTACTCATCGTCCTGATTCGTCTGGTATTGGTATTTTTTGTGAATTGTTGGGTATTAATTTGGCAATTAAACTATCTTCTCATTTTGATATTTATTCTGCGGAAGGTATTGGTATTTGAAAGCGATTGATTTGATTAGGATTCACAACTTGGGAAATGCAGTGATTTTCTCGGATTCCCGCAGAGAAATTCAGAATTTGAGTTCATACGTTTTTGACTCTAGAGCATCTCTTATAAAGACTCAATTTAAAGAAAATATTTATCAAGCACAGAGGGAGAATTGTATTATGAAACTTTGCTGGATTCCTGGGCACTCCAATATTCCAGGTAACGACAGGACTGATTATTTGGACAATTTGGGACATTCGCTATCTCAGATTAGCCTTGTTATTCTTCTTTTCGTCCATTGTAGAAACTGTTGGCAAGAGCTCTGTTCCGATCCTTCGGCTCTAAACGGTAGAGAACTTAATGCTACTTATCCGCATATCAGAAATCGTCCGTGGTTTTTTTATTTAGATATCACGTCTAGGTTTACAGTGTCTGTTAGTAATAAATTTAGAACATGGTATGCAGGTTTTCCTGCTCATCTTCATAGGATAAGAGTTAAACAGCCTACGAATTCTTCGTGCGGAGAATATGGAAGTTTAAATCATGTAATTTTTGAGTGCAGGTTGAAATATAATAACATTCAGTCTCTTATGGCCTCCTTGTATGAGTTGAAGATTGCTGCCACTATAAATAATATTTTGAGTTTGTTGCCGTAGAGGTTTTTATGAGTTTATCTACATTCGTTAAACGATGTAGTTTGCACTTGTAACATGATCTGAAAATTATATATGATGAGGGTTATTTAACAAGTAAATTTGTATACTTTTATTACGTTTTCTGAAATTGTAATTTTTATTTTCTATACCTAATATTATTATAATGTATATATATTTTACTCTATTGAAGGTATTATGTATTACTATGTTTTAGTCGATTAGTATGAAGGACGGATGAAGAATAGAGTTTGGATGCTTATACTTACCAGTTTTGATGATATAGAGGATAAAGCACATGTGCCGCGTTCCCGGATTCCTTAATGTCGTATTTGTTTCCCATATTATACTTTTTCACGGACCGAAATGGAGTATAATTCAATTAGATTAAAATAAAGCTTAAGAAGAAGAATAAAATTTTTACGTGGAAAGAATAGTAAAGAAACTGAAAATAAGTTACAGAGTATTATGGTGAATCTGCTCCTTCGTATGGAAGGGTTAACTGGTTTTCAGCCTTCGGAAGTGGTCATATGACCATGCATGATGCTGAACGTCATGGGCCTTCAAAAATTGTTACTACTCAAGACATGATTGATAAAGCCCAAGTCATTGTAAAGGAGATGACTGTCGGGTGAAAGTGTGCGAGATAGCTAACGAAGTGACTATTTCACCGGAACGGGTGCACAATATTATACATTAACATTTAATCTTGAAAAAGTTGACCGCAAGTTGGATGCCGCGTTTGACAAGTGTAGCATATATGCGCACTAGTGTTTCAATTTCCAATGATTGAAATTTGGAAATAGATTAACTTGATGAAATTGTCGCAATAGATGAAATTTGGATACATCATTATAAGTCAGAAACTAAAGCACAATCAAAACAATGGACTTTTCCCGGTGAACGTGCTCCGAAAATGTCAAAAAAAGATTTTCGGTCCATAACGTTAGGGCCACGATTCCCAAGACGTAATCTATTTTTCGTTTTTTTTTATTTTGTCATATTTACCGCTATTTTGTGGTCATAATTGGTGCGCCTTAATCGCCTAGAGACCTGTAGAACTATTCTGATGATGTGTAGTTCTTCCTGATTACATTACATGTTTTACGCAATCTTGCGGATATCGGTTATCCTCTTTTGGATGGCAATTTAATCTCAGAATGAAATTGTCTTCATAGGCTTCTGGAATTTCTATGATATTTTTTGTTTGGAGTGCTTCTGCCATCTCTGTGTTTCTAATAAACCATTGAGCATCTAGTTCCTTTCTGCGAAGTTTGTTGTTCGCTATCCTGAACCTTCCCTTTAAATTAGTTGACCATAATTTACTTTTTAATTTGAACGCTAATTTACTGATCCGTTTCGATGCAGAACAATAGAAAATACAATCGCATTTGTTCAAAAAGGAAGTTCTGTTCTACCAAGAAAATGCACCCTCTCATTTGTCCGGTTTCATGAGATTTTTTCTTGTTCCCAAACTTGAAACAATATCTCGGTGGAAAAAGATTTGGTACAAATGAGGAGGTGATATCTGAACGGATGCATATTTTGCGGAGTTTCCAAAAGAATACTTTTTTGCTGATTTAAAAAAATTGGAAAATAAAAAAGTTGTAAGGGAATAATGTAGAATAATAAAATATATTTTTTACTCCAAAACAAGTCTTTCATTTAAAAGTCACTTTCCCGTGAACTACCCCTGAACAAAAACTTAACAGATTTTAATAAAGCATAAATTACAAAATTTGTTTTACATAGAATCTGATACGTTCCCCAATTTCAAAACATCAATAAAGATACTACGTAAATTAAATAGTACCACTGTTGATAGATTAAATACCATCGAATCCTCTTAAAAAATTTTATCAACTCTTGTCACGGAATCATTATTGCATTTTTTGAACTAAAAGTTAAATTGATACTAATTGCCTAAAATAAAATATTATTTTGGCCTAGCGCTTCAATCATTGAAGGACCTACATAGATGATGCCCAAACTTTGGGCCTAATGAATCTAAATCATTCTTTTTGCAAGTCCAATATATTGCATTATACTTTGGAAATACAGCTGAAGTTGCTTGAAAGGAATTCGCCAACTTCAGCTATTTATCGAGTTTGGGCTAAGATTACTATTCCTCGTCTGCTTTATTACTTTTAAGCTCTTTGAGATAATGTTTTTAAGGAGTTCTAAAAATTTACATAGGGATTGAGGTATGAGTAATTTTTTATAGGAACAAATTTATTGAAGTCTTCGTCCATTACATTAATTAGAGAATTATGTTTTATGTTTTGTTTTGTCTGAATATATGTTTGGAATCAGCTCAAGAATTGCAAAAACTTGTACCTTTTACTCGGCTGACTCGTTTAAAATTTTTGCGAATGGAAATTATAATGATTAGTGTGCAGATAATCTAAAGTCGGAATATCTATATTAATTAACCTAAGAAAATGGTCATGTGAATTGACTATCAGAGATCAATCTGTTTTTAATGCAATATCAAACGAGCTTTAAAAATTAATATTTTAATCAAATTCATGTAACTTTTCATGAATACAATTTTCAGTAATTAATGAATTACAAATAATTCATTAATTACAAGTTATCCAAAAATATACAAAGCTGGGCAAAGTTAGAAAATCATGTTAGAAAATTAAATCGACAACAGGCCTGCATATGAAAAAATTAAACTGCAGAAGTAGAGTCAAGGTTATGTCTGAAGGAAAGCCAGGCAGCTCAGCATATCCTATGTAAGTGTGAAGCTTTGGTACCCAGAAGGACGGACATATTTGAAGCAATGAAACTAAATTATGTAGTGGTACAAAAATGCTCCCATCAGGAAATACTGAAACTGTACAAGACACAGATATCCTGGATTAGTGTGACTAAATAATCAGGAAAAGTGCAATACGCCGATTGACTGTAGTCTGCTGGTGTGGTATTTCCGCAAATCGTTTTTGGTGATAATACTAATATAATAATACACAAAACTAATGTTAGTATGGACGTGACTTAAACTATAGAGATGAGACATAAAACAAGGAAAAAGCATACTAGTAAGTCAGCTGCGTATTTAAAGCACGCTTCTTCATAAGTTTACTTCTCGATTATCATTGTTTTACTAGAGATGACTGACTTTGAGAGAATGAACGATATGCACATTCCCTGATGTTCACAACAAACAGTCGAATTATGTCGAAACAAACGAAATCTTTTCGTTCTATCGTCAGCGGAACGCGTCAAGAGACGCGAATTTTAGATTTTTGATCAGGCGAACAGAAACTACAAGGCATATGCTTATTGAAATCTATTTAAACGACGAGAATCGCATCTACTACGCACGCATTTGAGCAAGTAGGGTAGAGAGAGAGAGGGAGAGAGAGAGAGAGCGAGAACGCACAAATACGTGAGATAATTAAGCGCGTACAACAAAGTATAGTTCATTCATATAAATAGTCTACTAATTATTGTAATGAAGTAAATACAAATTTGTAAAGTAGCACTTCAAATAATTCTGCCTAATTTTTAACCTCTAAAAATTATTGAAAAAATAACAAATAGTAGGTTTCCATCTTGGATTTAGAAAGTTTTTTCATTGCCTGCAAACATTATACACCTGTCCATCATGAGTTCATTCTAATCGGCCTAGCTGTTCATAAAACTATAATTATAAGCTGCTTCGAGAAACTACATTAGGAAAATAACTTCTGACTATTTACTACATATATTTCAAGTAAAGCAGCTTCTCCGATTTTTTTAGTTACATAGAAAAGACAAATTTACTGTTAGTCAAACAAATGAGATGTCTGACATGTATTACACAAATGTGTGGAAAGTGTCAGACAAACGCAGTTACTTGTATTTGGTATTTTTATTTATCTATTTTGGTTTTAATTACATCTAAAAGCTATTTATTTTAATTTCATTTAATAATTTTTATCTTTCAGTTGAAAATTTAAAACTTTTTAACATCTAGTTTATGCTTAATAAAAATATCATCTATCTAAATTGTCTACAGTTCGGAGGATGAGATGCACTTCATGTTAAACAAATGCACGTGTTTACAACTCAGGAATGTATTCAAACAGTTTAATAAATCTATTTGTTTAAAAATATACTTCCTTCTTGATATTCTTCTTCACTTTGCTTTACTTTACTTCGCATTTGCCTCATCAGACCAAAGGCGGGTCCAGCGTGTCACGTTGGGAGGGGTGGATGGATGAAATATTTTTAACTTACGTATATATATTTTACACCGGCCCCAACATTTTTGGTGAGCAAAATAAGGTAATGAAGTTACAATCTAACCTCATTTCCATCTACTTTTGGATGACGAATAACCTGTTTTAGGTCATGCCGCATATAACAGCTTAGCGGCCGCAGGTTGAGTATTGATGTTCTAGGGGCTTGAGTGGGGTGGGGGTATTCAGGAAAAACAAATATGATATTGATGGTGTTTTTGTTCATGGTGTTGTATTAAATAAGAGTAGACCAATGTTTAAAGATTCTTTAAAACACCAGATCAAAGCAAGAAACCAATGGACTTGTCTGGTTATTGCACAGTTTTAGTAAAAAATTATAATGAATGTAATAGAATTTTTGTAACAGTCAAATTAATTGCAAGGTGCTCGGAAATAAATTGCAATTAATGGGACAGTTACAAAAATTTATTAAAAATAGCCTGAAAAATAATATTGAATCAGTTTCATGATGAAAAACAAATCTTTATATATCATAGTAACGCTGTAGTGGAGTTTTAGTTGCTGAAATAGCGTGTATAGTGTTTAATACGTGATTTCTTTTAGGCTTCTTGGGGCAGTTTGAAGGGCTATAACTTCTGAACGATAACAGCCTCTAACATATGATATACAACATTGTGCATTGTGCGTTAAGAGCATGTAAGTAAGGTATAATTTATAATTTTCGGCGAGGGTCCATAAATCCAATTCTAGCCAATTTTTTTTTAATTTTCTCTTTTGTTCATACAATTTTATTCCTTACTTGGCAACGATGGCTTTTCTGAAATATTTTTTTCCCTGTTTCAAAGTCATAAAAGATTGGTGTTACTACATTGCTAATACACTACATTGCACTAAGTGTATGTGTAAAGTGTATGTAATATCAAATAATATTATTTGATATTTAAAAAGAATAAACCTATTGTTTTTATTAGACGGATTCGGTATGAATTGCTGTTGATCTTTGAAGTTAAAAAATGTGCTGTACTATCTAACTGTAAAATTTTTGCTTGTGCCATGAATGATTTTGACAGAATATTGTGACAAATATATTTTATCGTGCTTCCTTTTTTGTACTTCAATGGTTCCGAAGTTTTGATCGCAAGGCATAAAACTATGGCCTGGTTCGGGATATCTCTGATGGATTGATTGAAATCTTCCAGTATCAATAAGGGTCGCAAACAATTGAAGCAACATTTAATTTTTGTCCTGCTACGAATTGTTGTCGAAATAAATATATAAGGTGGTAACTTCTGGTCTCAAATAAGTAACGATTTCAAAAGTTTAAAGTTCCTCTTTCCTTTAGGTACCCATCTAACGTTTCATCCTACACGTAAAATTAACTTTTTCCGCTACTACCTATGTGAACCTAAACCAAAACTTTCTTCATCGAAGATCTAAAATTTCATTAAAATTTGGGGTAATCAACAAAGTACGATTAATTCGCTCCCTCCTAATATCATCTAACGGTAAGTATTCTTTATCCGTTGAATATCGGTCTATTCTGGAGTATTGACTGTTTGACGACATTTAATTAGTACTAAACACTTGCCCCAGTATAAATAACAATCACAAATACAACTTCTAAATCATGTTTGAAGAATATGATATTACCCTGCAGCACTTTGCAACAACTAGGTAAGTCCACGATAGTCTTGGACTTCGCAGTTATTGCACAGTATTGTAAAGTAGGCAACCACTAATATGACTGCATGGTGCGTATTATCGTCATTAAACCAGGTTCCTGGTGCAGCTTATGCACAATTTTATATTGAGCAAGAATGTAGTCCATACATAAATGGATTTGCCTGATTATTGCAGTGTACCCCTCAATTATAATATAATGTCAGAATTGGTGGCTATACCATGTTTATACACGTTCAGTGTTACTTGTTTTTCTTTTACCTAAAATGTTTTCATAACCCTTTGGTTTTGAATGTCAAGAAGTCTACTTTCGATTTTGAGGCATTTACTTCCTGATTTTTTTTCTTCAAAAAGGACGTATCTCTTGAGTGAAATACTTTTTTTTATCAAATCGCACACTTATCTCTGTAGAGATGTATGAGGACAGACCTAGCAGTACCTGATCTGACGTATAGATGGCGGTTGTTGTTTGCAAAAAATTACTCTGGTAAAGGTACCATTCCTTAAAAAGCTTAATTTTGATGACGATACGTTATTTAGTATTCGAACAGGACTTCGTCCGTGGTTGCCATATGTGGCGGTTCGTGATACGGTTCGCGAATATGAAACATGGGTCCATCACTAATCGGCTCCAAAGAACTCAAAGACAGTTCAATCTGCAAGCAAGGTCACGACGTCCGTATGGGATGTGCGTGGCTTAATTTTCATTGAATATCTTCAAAGAAAAAAAAAACAACGACGAGTATTATGCGAATTTATTGCAGCGTTTGAATGAAATCAAGAAAAAACGGTCGTATTTAACGAAAACGTATTTAACGAAAAAGAAAGTTTTGTTTCATCAGGACTATACCGCTGTTCACACATCCGTTATCGCCATAGCCAAAATCAATGTGTTAGGCTTTGAATTGCTTCCTCACGCACACTATTCGCCGGATTCAGCCCGTACTGCTTATTTTGTTTCTAAACTTGAAAAAATGGCTTGGTCCTAAAATATTTGTCAACAATGAAGAGGGCGAGTCTGCGATTGATGAATATTTTGAGGAGCTCGCTACAAACCGCGTATCGATGCTATTGATGATCTCTGGTAAAAGGAAATTATGTAGAAAAATAAAGATTTGTTTTCCCACTTTCTCGTGTTTTCTTTGTTAGGTAGGGTACTTCTGGAACTATCCTCATAGTGTGTGTGATTTAATGTAATAGAAGAAATTCTAATATATTTAAACAATATATTTAAGCAATATATTTAAACAAGAAACACCGAATACATATTTTCTCTATTTGTTGCTGATTAAAATACCATTAAGTGAAAACTTTACTCATCTTGTTTAACAATTTGTTTAATTGATCATAGAATGAAAGTAATTGAGTACCAAATATATTAAATAAACCAAGATACAAATCAATTAAATAAAACATCATCGCTGTCTAATCTTAAGAATGTCAAATACGAGTGCTAATATGTCGGAATATGTCGGGAATAGCTATGAAGAAAACATTTGATACCCAAATAAATGGCTTTATTGTTTTTCAAAATATTCACCGTTACGTTCTATTCACTTTTGTATACGTTCAAACCAATCACTGAAACATTTCTACCAGTCGGAAGTTGGCATACTCAAAATGTGTGACTTTAATGCATTAGCAGCTACTTCAGGGTTGGGAAAACGATGACCACGCATTTTATTTTTGATGAACTCGTTTGCGCCAAATCAGGTCTATTGGCTGGATGAGTTATTAATTTGATGCTTCTACTTTGCAAATAATCGACTGTTGTGTGAGCGGTATGAGGTGTAGCATTATCCTGGCGAAGAATAATTGCACGTTTACGGTTGTTTTTTCGGCACTCATCAATGGCTTGTGACAAGCAAATTGTTGTATACTATTCCGCATCTATTGTACAACGATCCTCTAAAGCAATTGTAACAACATGACCAGATTTTGCTATGAAACATGCAATCAGTTTTTTAGAAGTGCTTTGGTGCGATCGAAGAACTTTGGTGGGTAAAAGTTCATTTTGAAACACACACACTGTCTACTATTGTTTTGTTTCTGGTTCGTAAGAATATATCCACGATTCATCACCCGTAATATGTCATATACATATTTGTGATTGAAGAGTGTCCGTGATTGAATTTTGTCATCATTGCTTTACGATCGTCTTTTTGAGTAGCGGATAAATTGTGGGGTATCCAACGAGAACAGCTTTCCTACGGCTAACTGCTTATGCAAAATAGAAAGTATCGAGGTCCGAGAAATGTGCAAGGATGTCTGAATCTCATCATACGTTACATGACGATCCTCTTCAGCATCAATATTTGCCGCAACAGCTGTGGCAGGACGACTTTCCCTTGGTACATCCTGAAGTGAAGTACGACCGAATTTAAACTGTTGAAACCAGCGATATACCGTTGTCTTAGATGGAGCTTCATCATGAAATGCTGATATATAACGTTCCACGCACTGCTGTTGAGTTAAACCACAACGAAAATCGTAAAAAATCATTGCGCGCACATTTTCACGTGTTAACTCCATTTACACTATGATTCGCAAAATTTAATACGTCAGTGTGTACACACGGAATGATATTTTGACAATCAGACAAAAATGTCACCATCTTAATATGTTGCACTATACCAGTGCGCATGCGTCGATCATCAAAATAAGCATCGTTGCCAGATTCCCGAATTTTACCGACTGTCCCTCGTATTTTAGCGCAATAAAACACATAGCTTAATTAACTGCAATATGCACAGGTTTCCATTCAGCATTATAATATCATTGGTTGATGTTAAATTAAAGAAATATATATAGCAGGAAAATCTGTACTAAAAATTCATTATTTAATAAATTACTTGAATTAAGTACTACATTTAAGTTAAAATAAATGCCATATATAGTCTTCAATTTTAGCTGTCACAAAGATATCTCAGCTATTATTAGAGATATGACAAAATGTTAAAGAAAACAAGTTGTTCTACATTTAATTTTCTATTATCTGTCATAGCTAAAAACAACTGAGCATTAAACGAATTAGATTTAACAAATACACTCAATATTTTAAATGGAACGTGCCCAATATTTCGTATTCTGAAAGTGTAAAATATCCTCTTTACAATAGTATATCACATGTTATAGCTATCTATTTAATTAAGAACATAGATCGATAATTAAATAACAAACTGAACACGTCACTTTAACAAGGCGGTGAAACAATTGCTAAATATGTACAATTGTTAAATTGTAGATATTATGAACTGAAATTTTAAACTTAATTTACGTATGCTGTTATCTAAATTAAGTTTACATAACAACATATCTAAATTAAGTTACTTTGTTTATGTTGTTATGATTATTTATGTTGAATAGCATAACGTAATCTTGTTTCACCGCCTACTTTTTCGAATAAAACTGAGATCTAGGTAAGCGTGCATTCATTTAATTATCTATTTATGTTGATTATTGATTAGATAATTATAACATGTGATATATCATTGTAAAGAGGATTTTTTATAGTTTTAAAATACGCAATAAAATTGAGCACGTTCTACTTTTCTAAAACAACTTTTCTCCTATAACATTTTGTTATATTTCTAACAATAGCCGAGATATTTGCTGTGACAGCTAAAATCAAACAGACTATATAAATAAAAGTTTCAGCAAGTGGTAGAATTATTAAAAGCGCGACCTACGTCGCAATACCTCTCGACACATTCTATAATCCTGTGATAAAATAGGGAAATTTCTCTCGGAATGGACGCTAATGCTCATGAATCCATATCGAAATTTCAAGTCTTCCTCCCAAAAATCTCAATAAACTCATACATCATATATGTCCAAGCACAAATGGTTTTTACCAAATATTCATTTTATTTTGTTTGGGTTATATATATTTCAGTTGACTGTAAAACCGTATAATAATTGTATGCAACCATATATACAATCATGTAAATGTTAACAAAAGCACTGTGTGTGCTTTTTCTAAGTTGTTTTAATATTATCGTCAAATTTAAAATTTAATTTTAAATTCATATTCTTTTCAGTCTTTTAGTTTCTTCGTATTTAATTTAATAATTCTCAAATGTTCTCAATAATTCTCAAATGTACTTAAAAATAAAAGACGAAATGCAAAGTTTGCAGCAGTTTTCTTTGAACTTTTGAAAAACAGCTCTGTAAATACAAGAGCTGTTTTTTTTTACTGTTTTCGTTTGTGTTAAATTTAAGCCCTTTCTTGTATATCATTTTGAAACAGAAGGTATTCAAAAGAAAAACTCTTTTATGCCCCAAATTCCAAAATCATCATATTACAAATAAATCAACGTTTAATTAGTCTAATAATTTTCGTTGAGATACTGCATTTAAACTGAAATAGTGCATTTAAACACTTAAACATAGTGCATTTAATAGTACGGATAATACCTAAGGCATGTATCATTATGACGCAAAACTGGAATTGAATGGCATTTAGAGTTCTGAACGGGGTTTGCAGCCAACCCCCTAATCTTCATATATTTGCTAACTATTCCAATCATATCGTTCATATCTTCTCTCTTTCCTGTAAAACACACAATGTTATCTGCATAAGACAGTGACCATATCTTTCTTCCACCAACAATAACCCCTCCTACATGTCTTCTCATTAATACACTTTCCAGATCCGATACATGCAAAATAAATAAATTCGCACTTAACGGACATCCCTGTTTTACTCCTTTGTTCTACTTCAAATCATTCAAAAACATTCTCACCCACTCTGGTTCGCACCATAGTCTCTTCATACATTTACTTACTTATTCTGATTATGTTCCTGTCAATACCAACCTCCTCCATTCTATTACGCAGCCTGTTCCTTATCAATTTGTCGAATGCTGACTTTAATTCCAAAATTAAATGTTTAACTTGTTTCCTCTATTTATTTCTCTCGTAATGACATAATTGAGAGAAACAACATTATCTACCGTTCCTATCCCCCTTCGAAACCTCAGAAAAATACTGTCTAATCCGTTCATAATCATCACATCCCAATAGCGATCCACATCAATGCTATCACCCCTATTATATATGTACTCAGTTGCGTCTTTACGCATGGGCACACTGATAACTGGCCAGGAGCCTCGCACCTTAGGGGAGGCCCAAAATTTTATACATATACAAAATAACTATTTATACATATACAAAAGTATGGGGCTCAAATATAAAAAGAGCCCAGGGCCACATAAATTGTAAAGACGGCACTGTATATACTGGAACGATTTCTTTCCTCTTTCATTCATCGGACATTTCGAAGTCACCTCTCCATATCTCATTCATTCCACTCACTACCGTTCTTAAACCCATCTCATCCATGTACTCCCAAATTTCTACAAGTAATCCATCTGGCCCCGCACAAGTTCATTCATTTTTTATGGCCATTACCAATTCAATCAATCAATATTGTGTGTATGGCTAGTAGAAGGGAAGAAATGAATGAAATGATTGAAAGGGTGTAGATATATGGATGGTAGGGGTTTAGAAGTGAATGTGGACAAAACAAACATAATGGTGTGCAAGAAGGGAGGGAGAGAAACTAGAAGTGATGAATTTAGAATGGGGGGGGGGGTCAACGAATTGAGAGAGTGAAAGGTATAAATATTTGGGATGAGAATGGTGTGGGAAAGAAAGTTTGGAGAATCCGTGAAAATGAGAAATAAGATAATGGAAGTATATGTGAACAGTATTCTAATGTATGGAGCAAAAGTATAGACGGTGGAAGAAAGAGAGATAATAGAGACTACAGGTGGGTTGTATGTAAAGAATGTTGGGATTAGACTGGAATACACCTAATGATATTGTTTTGCAGGAGATGAGAAAGTACAAATGTTGGATTAGCGGGGTGAAAAGGATGGCCAATTTTGAGAAGAAGGCAGTGAATGATGAAGGATGTAGGTTGGCCAAGGAAGTGTATTAAGAGCAGAATGAAAGTGAATGAGAGAATTGGATGATCTTCAAGTAGATGGTTTGAGAAGATGAATGGAGATAAAGAAGTGATATATGAAGTTGTAGAAAGAGTGATGGATGTGGAAAGACAAGGGAGAGAAGGAAGATTTGATGTTAGTAGATATGTTAGTAAATATAAATGGATCAATGAAACATGCTGGGATGAGTGGTTATTTGTTATGCAGTTTGAGCATGAGAGAAAAAAAGAAAGATTGCGGAGTTTAGATGTGGTAATGCAGAGGGTGGAAATAAATGAGATGAAATGAGATGAGATGAGATGAAAGGAGAGGAGGTAGTGAGAAAATAAGAATATAGGTAGAGAAAGGGTGAAATGAGGAGGGATGAAGAATGAGTAGAATAGTAGGAAGGGAGACGAGGGATGAAAGGAAGTGATGGAGTTAGATATCGACGCAAAGAACAATAGTTCAAAAAGCAAGGTCGTTAAAATTCAAACAGCTTCATCTGGAAAAATTGACTTACATTCTTTTACTTATTTCTGTCTTTATTCTTTTCATTAAATATAATTATTCGCCTTCACTTCCCAAACTAACCCTCTAGTTTACCCCCAACTCCATTTCACTATCACTCCATTCCATCCCTTTACATTCTTTTATCCAGTGAATTCATTTTTCTTCTTCCACATATCCTACAATTCTTTCTTCCTCGTGCATCCAATTGAAGATATTAAAGCCGTAATTTAAAATGGCTTCTTTATAATCTTTTGAAACTACGGTTTACCCACAACCCGAAAAAATTTCCCATAGAGCGGGAAATAGTTAACCAATATTTACGCCATTTTATTAAATTGACAGTCCTTATTATATATTTCTAAATTACGAGGGCTGATCCCTATGCTCCACCCCTGACCTAGTTGCAGTTGCCTAGTTGATTAATTTTTTTGACAGTTAATCGAGTGACATTTATAGGTTATGTTTGCAAGATATTAGTTTCGTATCTCAAAGCGATTTCGTACTGCGATTTAATTTGTATCAGTGTAACGTGATACTTCAGCAAATTGAGCCGGTTGAGCAGAGAGCGGTGATAAAATATTTGCAGAAAAAAGGGATGACACCGATTCAAATTCACCAGGTTCTTGTAACAACTATAGCAGAGTCTGCCGTGTCTTATGAGATAGTGAAACGCTGGTGCCGCGAGTTCAATTCCCCTCCATTCCTCCACATAGCGATTCCCCTCCACCACGCAATATGTTCAAGCAATAATTCTTATCGATTACCTGCAAGCGGGAAAGACGATTACATGCAACTATTATGCACAATTGACTGCCAAATTGCGAGAAGCTATAAAACAAAAACGTCGTGGGAAGATGAGCAAAAGTATATTGTACCATCAGGGCAATGCTCCCAGTCACACCTTTTGCGTTGCAAAGGCCGCCATTCAGCAAGCAGGCTTCGAACTGGTGGAACATCGGCGCTATTCACCCGACTTGGCCACCAGCGACTGCAGACTGTTCCCAAAATTAAAAGAGCACTTGCGTGGAAAGAAATTATCAAGCAACTAAGAAGCCATGTCTACTGTAGAAGAGTAGTTTGCAGAGGTTTGACAATCTTTTTTCCAGAAGGCTATAGAAATGCCGGAGCATCGCTGGGAGAAATGTATTAATGTTATGGGAGATTATGTTGAAAAATAAAATATTTCTTTGATAACTTGTTTTATTAGAAAGGGGTCAGGGGTGGAGCATAAGGATGGGCCCTCGTATTATATTAAAACTTTCAAATGCATTTCAATTTTATTAGCAAGTCAAATGCAAATGGACGTAATCCACGGCATTATGAATTTACTCTGATCGTTCTATCCAACAGTGACGTAATGCCTTTTGCCAGGCGCGCAACCAAGGGGAGGGGAGGGGGTGGGAGCTTTCGTGTTTGAGCCCCACCCCAAGCCAAGACTACTCTAGAAGATATGTCGTATATACATATATAGTCCTCTAGTAACATATACAGCAGAAAATAGATTACAGCATTCAGCGCTTATCGGCTTGTGAGATGTAACGGTTGTCTGTGATTCTGATTCTTCATGATTTTTAGAAGTTTAGAGAATGTCCTTGTTAAATTTTGTTTCACAGATTTCAATTGGATTATATTGACAATCATATGGTGGCAATTTTAAAACACTGTGTTCATAACTGTACGCTATTTGGTCCACGCGATAATTTTATTTCGTTTTATGCTGAAAAACAATTTGGAGCAAAGTTGGTTTTAAATTGTTATCATCAAAATTAATGTTTTTTTGTTTAAGCCAGTTTTTTATTTTTTCCTTTTCCCATGAAGCTAGGGTGTTATTCAAGAAGTCGCGAGTGATAAGAAACGTTATCCATAACAATGATTGAGGACTCTGTTAAATTTAGAACAAGACTGTTTTCAAAACCTTTTTCACAAATTTCGTGTTTCATTTGATCGTGAAACCTGATTTTTTTGAAGTGCTCTAAATATCAGATTACAAGTCCCTATAAAGACACATGTACAACCTGAATTTAAAATGATATAACTTTTGTTATTTGCAGACACTTGTGTTCTATAGTTCCGCTTGTCGTCTGTCCAATTTTTTCCTTTAAACCGTCTCCTTCCTGAAAACCCCAGATTTCGTACAAAATTACAAACTGCAAAGGATTTTCACTTTTCAGGTTTTTCACATAAGTTCAAAGAACTTCACAATTTTTCTTTTGGCAATTACATGGCTGCTCGCATAAATATTTCGTTCCATTAACTTTTTAGTATCGAAATCCCAAACATTCTAATAGGCTCCAAAGTGAAGTCCGAAAAATTTCACATTACTACTTTTCAATTATTTCATAAAGTATTTTATCTAGTGTTGTGATTTCCGAATTATGATATATGTTATAAATCAAAGTACTAATTTCCCAAAACACTCACGAATACTATGTTAACTTATGATGCTAACCAAACAATGCCCTTTCTAGTAGTTCGACATTATCCGCCAGAGACCGACTCTTTCGATTTAAATAGCGAATTTTATATTTCCTACCTGTTTAAAGTTAACTCGTTATCTTCATTCTTTGCTATTCGTAACAGATGCCTTAAAAGTGTAACCCTCTTGACTGGAGCTTAGTTATTGAATTACTTGTAAAATAAGTTAAATAATCGCTTAATAATGGTTTTATTTTCTAGAGTATATTATCTAGACTTTATCTGGACAAAACGACTTTATGTTATTGCTGCTAAGAAATTTCTTGGTATAATTTTTATGTACATTTTATACCATAATAACGTTTAGTAGCATATGTAAAAGAATGAATGGAAATATAGACTATGCAATAAAGTTTATTGCACTAGAAAATATTGTCACCGATAGACCTATATATAACTTAGCCAATACAATTTTCCCCGAAAGGCATGTTCAAATAAGAAGGATGGTCTTGCATAAATTGAAAATGTAACTAAACTGATCAAACGTCAAATATGTAATATTTTTGAAAAATGTACAGTTTACGTATAATGGAACATCAAAGTCCCCTCACTATAAATTTTACATATAGTGGAAAACCTGAATGGGCCGTACACTCTATACAACAATATGACTGCCCCCAGACAAAATCCTATTCCATATAGTAGTAATAGGTAAATGAAAGATCTAGGATTCATATTTTGGACATTTACAATAGAATTACGCCTCTTGTATTTGTCCTGCGGCAAAGTGTTTATAATCAAATTAAAGAGGGGTTGACAAAGAACAATCTACCATAGATTAAAAAAATCTTTGTTTAGAAAGGTGCAAAAAGTCAAGATATTTCATTGTCTACTGAGCGTATGGAAGGATGGATGTGTGTATATGTTTAGCGATTATTCCCAAACTACTGAACCGATTTGAATAAAATTTGGTAATCAGATGAACACGATTTTCGTGTGGAAAATAAACTTTTTACTTTTTTTAAAATCCAGAATGGCGGAAATTCGCTTCCCAAAAATTTTATATTCAAAAATTTAAAAACTTTTGAAATGTATAAAACTTTTTCGATTTCATTTGAACTAATTTTATGTAAACTGATGGTTTAACATATATACAAGCAGTTCTCATTATTTGAACTTTGGAGCCGATTTTCTCACAAATCGTGTCAAGCTTTTTCCTTAAACTTTGTGTAATCAGCAAAAGCATTAGAAAATGACCGTCTAAAAACCAGGACCCAGAAACATAACTAAATTGTATTAATGCAAATATAAACCTATCTATGACTTTATTGATGATACCAAGCTGGACAAAAGCAGATCATAATTAACTGTTAACCACTAAAAAATTTTCGGCCGTCGATGGCTTAAATTTGTTTAAAGGAATCACCTCTCTTAGGCTTGACTGTGTTAATAGTTGTGCCTAAGGGGTGCCGTGCCGTCTGCTATGATAATTGTCGTCTGCTATACGCAAATATAAAAAATAAACACTGAATAAAAATTATGTTGATTTAAGATTATTTATATTCATAGAAAAAAGTTAGTGTCAAATTTGTAGAATATTATTTAACTATAATTTTCTTACATAACAAATTAAATTATTCACTTTAAAATAAAACAATTTTGTTTTATATTTAAAGCGTTAAAATACGTAGATTTTAAATAGAGAAGGAAATATCAGACAACACTTCAAAATTAAACACATTCTGGAGCACAGCGTATGCTTTACTCATTTTATCTGCTGAATCGAGCAGGAGGAAACCAGGACCGCTAGACGTAGCGGAGAAAACTCTCGCGCGTTGTAGCAAAAACGCCTGAGAAAATGCATGTGAAAAACGACTTTAAAAAAAAGACTGTTGAAAGCGCTTTTCTCGCGAAAATTCTCTTATTTAAGCTGTTCGCCTGTTGAAAATCGCGAAAAAACGCGTCCGTCTCAATGGACAAGGTGGGAAATTGGCCGCGACAGGCGTTTATTTTTTGCGTATGTGAATTGCTGTTTGTGGTAAATTGTTTTCCTTTTAGAATTTAGTCAATAGAACACATCAATATGACCAAATCATATACATAGATCTATGCATATTACTTTCAAATCCTTTACAGTTAATTAATTTAGTATAAAGCGCCGGAAAACTGGCAATATGATTAATTTTCTTTTGAGAAACTAATTGTGATTCGCGAATGGAATTAAAAAGAATAAGAAACGAATAATATTATGAAAATCACGCTGGTGTAAATGCGTTAAACGAATGGAAATGTGTATGCGTTAGAAAGAAATAGCGGAAGAAGTAATTTATTTAAGCTTGTTAAATTGTGAAAAGCAGGAAAAGTTTGCGAAAGAATTAAGCTTTAAAATTCTTTAAGTCATTAGCGTAACAAAGAAGTTTTTCATTCTTCAAATTAAAAATTTCATTTTATTGTGTGTTTTATTGTCGCCGGGTGGTTTTAATCATCATAAGTGATTAGGGGATAGATCAAATACAATAATAAGATACATTAGTACAAATACAACAATATGATAATACGAAAGCACGAAAATTCAACAATACGAAAATACAACAACTATAGATGACGATACATTTATACAAAATATTTTGACAATTCTCTAGCGTAGGTACTGTTTAGAGCGAAGAAAGGGGGGGGGGGGAATTTACAAACCCAAAAGACCCCTCCCCACCCCGCCTCCACCCCCAGATGGCTGCATGTCTGCGGAAAAATAACCTGTTACCGAAATGCCTTCATATAGAGGAAACCGGTACGGACTAAGGATCTAAGAATTGCGACATGGTCTCGAAACCGGATTAATGGTCCACAAAAAAAAACAGGCAGCACTGAATTTTGACCCCATCAACGAACGATTGTGCACGCTTAGATTCAAAATGAAATGATTTAATATGACTGTCATTAGCGCTCATGCATCTACCGAAGATGCAGAAGATGACGAAAAAGAGACCTTCTATATCCAACTAGAGCGTGGATTTGGGAATACACCAGAGAGCGACGTAAAATTAATTCTAGGTGACATGAATGCCAGGATTAGTCGTGAAGAAGCCTCCAGGCCGCGTGTTGGGAACAACAGTCTCCACCAAGAGTGCAATGATGATGGACTCAAACTTGTCGACTTTGCTATCGGCAAAGACCTTTCAATTAGCAACACTCAGTTTCAATACAAAAACATCCATAAGGCAACATGCTGTTGCCTTATGGATGGAGTAGAAGCCAATTAAATAGATCACGTGTTGATCCATAGAAGACTTACCACTGATTTATTGGACGCTGGGCATGTAGAGGGCCCGACGCAGATACTGATCACTACATGGTCTTGATCAAGTATAGACAAAATATCTCTACAAGAAGGAACAGAAAAATGGAAAGCACCAAGCACTTTATACTCGAAGGCATTATCTAAGACCCTGAACTGCGGTTAAGATTTCAGCAAAAGATGGAATAAGAAATCCAGAACAACCTCGCGCATGAGTATGAAGACCTTAAAGAACATTAATACGAACTTAAGACTGCATTGTTAAGACTGCAAGATGCTCCGGTATAATAACATCACTAGGAGGAACGGATGATTTGAAGGACTGTGAAAGAGCCATGAGCAAACGAAATGAGGCTAGGCGCAATAGCAACCAGACTAGATTACAACAGCACAAGAAGAGTGGTCAAGACCTTATGCAGATGCAAAAAGCGCGAGCTTGAGAAAGAGAGGTTTAATGAACTAAGTAACTGTCGAGACCAGAGAGATGTGAGGCAACTTTAGAAAGGACTTAAGGAAGTGAAAAAAGGGTGGCAACCACACACAACTATGTACCGTGACACTGGGAGTAACCTAATTGGGGATCTAGATGGTGTCCTGGAAAGATGGATCTGGTACTTTAGTGAGCTACTGAATAATAACTAATATAAACAGTGAGCTAATATAAACATTCAAAACACTCAACCTTTCGATATGGAGGACGTCACACACGGGAACGGGTCAGAGCCTACTCGCTACTCGGAACAATGTAGAAGAGGCCATAAAGAAAATGAGCAATCATCATGCAGCAGAAAACGAACTCCCAGCAGTAGTGTTCAAGTATGGAGAAGCGTATCTCACCGATGAAATGCAAAGGCTTACACAGAAGCTTTTATCGGCGAATACCAAAGTGGGTTTAGAGCTGGAAGGTCGACGATAGATCAGATGTTTACTCTAAGGCAGATTCTGGAGAACTGTTATGAATACAACGCAACGGTCCATCAGCTGTATTTAGACTTTAAAGCCGCCTACGTATACCACTGGAACTTGGTATACCACTGCAACTGAGACAACTCGCACGAATAGCGTTGCTCCATATGAAGAGAACAGTTCATAGGAAACTTTCCGATCAATTTGATATCTACCATGATCTCAAACAAGAAGACTCATTATCATGTACCCTATTCAATATAGCTTTGGAATCTGTCATGAGGAAATTACCAACAAACCCGAGAGGCACAATATTTAATAGAACATTCCAGAGTCTCGCCTTCGCTGACAATATTGCTATGTTAGCCACACACACTAGGCAGTTAAACGAGAACGTACAAACTCTCGAAAAGAACGAAGCTAAGAAAATGGGGCTACACGTCAACAAGGAGAAGATAAAATATATGATAACACTAGGAACTCAATCAGATACCGGAACACTGGCAAATTAAATGGTTACCAAAGGGTCGATGCATTCAAATATTTGGGGACATCCTAACACACGACAACAAAGTACCCGACGAAATCGAAGCAAGAGTAGCGGCCGGGAACCGGTGCTTCTTTAGCTTCCAGAAGCTAATTAAGACTTCCCTTGTCTGAAAAACTTTTGGTGTAAAACCGTTATCAAGCCGGTGGTATTGTATGGCTCAGAAACCTAGACTGTCAGGAAAAAGAGGAAAACCTACTGTGCTCCTGGCAGAGGAAAGTCCTTCGCAAGATTTTTGTACGCGAGAACAATGAGTAGCAAATAAGAACCAATAAAGAACTGGAAGACCTCTTTAATGCTCCATCGATCATATCAGACATCAAGGCAAGAAGATTACATTGGCTCCGCCACTTCCAGATAAGAGATCAGCGGGTGCCAAAAAAGTTCTTAATTCAAGATCTGTAGGAAGACGATCCGTCAATCGCCCTACACTCAGTTGACTGGATGACGTAGATGAGAACCTTCGCATGCTAGGAGTCCGAACAGTTGGCTATCCGGAGAGACAACTGGCGAAAATCTTTAGTGGACAAGGACCGGGTTGTTAATGGACTGTAACGCCACCAAAGTAAAGTAAGTAAGTGGTATGTCAAATCAGCAAAGGCTACTTGTTTTGAAGTTAGGTAAATGGGAAATAGGTATAAATATAATAAAAGATTTCCTGGAAATGATAAAATGTAGATGGAGGAAATGAAAACGAGAAAAAAAGACTTATTAGAAGCATGAAAATGAGCGAAAAAGAGGGTAGACTAAAAAAGGAACGCTGAATGCAATAGAAATATTAGAGTGATTAGGAGAAGATGCAAGGTTAATGGGGATACAAATTAATCAAATTCGAGAAAAGGAAAAGATTATGTAAATAAAGATTGAACTGTTTTCCTTCTTCGTTTTGGCGTTTTGTATTTAATATATTTAGGGTTGGATATGTTTGAATGTTGAGGAAAGAGTAAATATTCTTCTTCTGTATCTCGTGATACAAAGTATTTTGTTATTCTTTTAGTGAAGTTAAAAATCTTGGATAATTTGTTGCAAGAACAAC
This sequence comes from Adranes taylori, assembly GCA_009867245.2. Classification (NCBI taxonomy): domain Eukaryota; kingdom Metazoa; phylum Arthropoda; class Insecta; order Coleoptera; family Staphylinidae; genus Adranes; species Adranes taylori. The sequence continues at coordinate 5,015 of WYDF02273098.1, read as the reverse complement.
GAATAAAGCAGAAAGACGGCGAGCGATCTCTGAACTCTGCATTGAGAGAGAAAAAGAAGAGAGAGAGAGAGAGGTGGAGACAATTGGCGCTAGCTGTGCAACGCTAGCATTCCCTTGCACATAGAGAGATAGAGGTAACTAGAGAAAGTCATGCAACGCCTGTATCCCGTGCACATGGAGAGAGGTAGAAGAGAGATAGAGATGCAGAACATATAGCGCTCGCATTTCGATTGTCCTTTCTTTTGATGTTTTGCTCAAAAGAGGTTAATGTCATAAGGAGATTAAGAGTGATTGATGATTTCCTTGCACGTGTGTGCACTTAGGCCATCGGTTCTTCAAGTTTTTGCTTATTTGAACGCTGAACTAGGAACAAAAAATGCATACATATTAGGAGAGATATTTTTTGTTTTCTTTTATATTTTCATTTTCTTAATTTTTTTGTTTTCTCCTTGCTTTTCACAGTTTTTTTTTTCTTTATGCATCCGAAGGTTTCGCTTTGACTATATCCAATTTCAAGAAAACAACTCTTAATAGGGTTAATGAGCGTTCATTGACCCTGCCTGGCCGAAAAAATTTACGATCGCCGATTTCTAACAAACAACTCTTAATGAGTTTATTGAACATTGCGAGATTTTGATGCCATCGTATTTTCAACAAACAACTCATGATGGGTTCGATGAACTTTGAGGACGTTACCTTCGGCTAACCAGATTCTTCTATTGTTTGAAATGTTTGAAGCTTTCCACGTAAAAGCTGCCGCCGCCATTCCCTTGATTGGTTAGTGTCCGTAGTAGAAGGGAGTTGCAGTTCGTTGTTTGGTTGCACGTTAAATTTGATTGGAGAGCTCCCTAGCATAGATTTATAAAATCTTAGACTCCCGGCAGGGATGTGGTGCGAAATTGCTCTTAAAAATTCATAACGTATGAAAGAACGCTTTGGACTGGAGCAAAATTCTCCTTTATTAAAGATTTTAGTGGAAATTCCGTCCAGATCCTCCCCAAATACCGCCGGCAACTGCTGACGTCGAGCTGGACACGAAAAGTCTCTAGTTTCAAATAAAAGGGCACTCCCAAGCCAGCGTTAATAAGACGCATATAGAACTTTGTCTGATTTTCTTCAAGTGAGCATTTCGCACGTTTGAATCAGTATAATTCTCTTCGAACGTTCAAACCTGACTTTTGACAGCGAGCATAGTCGCAGTATAAAGAACGGTTTGTTCTAATAAGCGACAATAAAGCAAGTCGCTTATTTGATTCAAAATTTGCAAATCAAAATCATTATCGACATCTACATTTCAAAAGCTGAGTACTAACTGCTGAATCTTTCGAATACATCATCACTCATGTTCTTCTACATTTTATTCTCCTATCTACACATTTTCTAACTTCCACCCCCACCCTTTAATCGTATCTTCGAACATCTGGAAGCAGGCCGACAAGTGGAGAAGCCATGATCAATGTCCCAATCGCATCAAAGAGCATCCACCTCACCGACGGGTCTATCTCATCGACGAACCAACCGCCAACGAGTCATCCTCATCGGGGCGTCACCTTCACTAACGAGTCGACGTCGCCAGACAACCAATTTGCTTTCAGTAACCAGCATTCGTAGACTATCACCAATCGCTTGCTTCGCTCGTCAACGCTTCTCCCGTTTTCTCCAACATCAGAACGTCACCAGCTCCAAATTCACGCACAAACCGAATAATTCCCTCATCGTCAATTACTCAGAAGAACGTATATTAAACTTTTTCATACATTAGCTAGCTAAATTTTATATTTAAATTTTTTAGCTGGGAAGAAGACATACGAGTACTAAACATTTTGCATTATATGTAGTCAAACAAAAAATGGTAGTCAAGAATAAACGAACGCGATTAGAATCACTAATAAGTTGTAAATCCTAAGCCATTAAAAGTTAAGCAAGCACATAAACATAAAAAAATTAATGCTTGCTTCCTCGATATGTATTGTTTTGTATTGTATTCACCTATTGAGTCTTATTGCACGAGAAATATGTTATAGAAAAATTATGGTCTATCAGTTATAGTTTGAAATTTTTTTTTTAATGAATATAAGCTATTACATATTCTGGCACCCAGCGTGATGGATCCTATATCCTATTACAGGCGGAGCTAGGGATTGCTTAAGGGAAGCGTACAGAGTGGAAAACGGTTTTTATTGGAGGTGAATCATTAACAAGTGAAAGTATTTTTTTAAAGAGGGTGATAAGTAATTACGTGTTAGATATAAGTAATTACATTACCTTAGATAATAGCAAATACTGCAGGTAGGGGAAAATTAATGAAAGTACAGATAGGAATTTTGGTAGGGAGCTGTTAGAAATATTGTGAGAGAAAAACTTATAAAACCTCCGTGTTGGGGACTTGGGAAGGCAGTTGAAAGAATTTTTTTTTTCATTTCAAAATAAAGGGGAAATCGCTGCACGTCGGTGAAAGAAAATAAAATATCAGGTCTTATGTATCAATTAATTTCTATTATTGAATTAACGTTTGTAATAAAGCCAAGTGGTGTTGAAGAAGTTAGTTATACTTGCAATTAGTTCTTTCCGTTTATAAAGTTTGATACTACAAGGATTATAAGGAATAATGTCTGCCCACAGGAACGCGTCAATCGGAGCAGCACGACACCGGGGCTGCAATTACTTGGAGGCGACAAGTAATTGAGTAGAAATACTAATTGTCCTTAAATTTAGCTTTATAAGGAACCATGAAAAAGATTCGTGGAATTTTTCACCACTCCATCTTTATTATAGTGAAAGTCAGAAGGTTTACTATATGCTACATAAAGCATAAGTGTCAATTATAGTAGCTCCAGGATCAGGAAACTGGCTTGAAATAGGTCACAATATTTCTACACTATTCCAGAGCTATTCTATTTCAAGATGTTGCCCGAGCTCCGACTCCCACGCCATTAAATATGAGGCTCTTGCTCCGGATAAAATATGGTGAGATTATCATTCATAAACCGGTAAAATCCCAATGTTTTTCTAATATGGAAATAATAATTGTTCTTAAATTTGCTTTTTTAGGGGCGCCAAATCTTGCCAGGTACTCTGGCACCAATATAACTAGGCGCAGCAGGGTCCCAGATGTAAGGTCATTTTATTTTGATTCGTTATAATATGACTGCGCAAATATTTCGATTATTTTTGATTTACTTTTATCTTCATAAAAATTTGACGCGATATCTTGATTGTTTAGATGCCAATAACGGTTTACACGATATATTTGACTTTTTCATTTTGAGTTAAAAATTTTAATCACAAAACATTTTTCATTAGATTATAGGTCAGCCATGGACAGTACTAGGCCGCGCGGCAAGTTTATATACGGATCCATTTATTATGCTAAGTGGTACACTTTCAGCGTATTCGCTCTATGGTCGTCTACAGAAAGGTCTCAAGATTAATCTTTTCGAAGAGTATGCGGCTCGTTTAATGCGTATCGTACCGACTCTGGGCGCACTGATATTATTTTGTACATTGGTATTGCCTCACATCAATTCTGGACCTATGTGGAATCTCGTAGTGACACAACATGCTGATATTTGTAAGCAGAATTGGTGGCGAAATTTATTATTTATACATAATTATTTCGGATTTAAAGATATGGTAAAATATAATATGAAAAAAATATATACATATATCAATTTATTTAACACATTTGTTTCAGTGTTTAACACACACTCATCATGTGGGTATCGATACGCAATTGTTCTTCCTGTCGCCGTTTTTAGTTTTGTTGATTTGGAGATGGCCAAAACGTGGTGTTTGTGCATTACTTGGAATAGCAATTATTTCAACATTGATGCGTTATTACGTTACATACGCCAGGGGATTATCGAATTATATTCATGTTGGTACCTCGTAAGTTCTAATATTCTTAAGTACTCAGCATTTAAATAACATGATACGCTTTTTTTTAGAGTTGAACAATTATTTAATACAGCCGATTATATGTATATATTGCCGGCATATAGGCTGACAGTTTATATAATGGGAATTATTTTTGGTTGTCTCTTGAGGACATACAAACATCTGGTAATTAAATCGGTAAGAACATATTAGTTAGATCAAATAATTTTTATCTGTCATATATCGCAAATGTAAGTTATAGGATTCATGCAAATTCTCGGTTTAGAGATTTTGGTTGGGAAGCACACTTTGAATCTCTCTGCCTTCAAAAAAGGGTTTAAAAAAATGTCTGCTTATGTGTGTACAAATGTTTGTGTGTAAATATGTTTCATTTTTCCCGTACACTACCAGACCGATTTGAATAAAATTGGGGGACCAGATGTAGAATATTTTTGCGCAGTAAAAACACAGTTTGTTTTTTCTAGATTCAAGATGGCGAAAATCCACCATTCTTAATTGATCCAAAAATCAATACTTTCACTAAGAAATTCTTCACTCATAAATTACCTTGGAATTTTCCTATGATTGAATTGCTCTCAGAGCAATATTTTTTAACAGAACGTGATGTTTCATGCTTCACGTTTAAATAACTGCTAGATTTATGTTAAAAACAATATGGCAATAAATGAAAAGGTTTTAATAGTATTACTTTAAGACGTAAATAACTTGTATAATGACGATTAGATGAGTTAGTCCAATTTCAAATATCTGTTGATGACATGTGTATACAAATAGCTTAAAAAAGCCAGATCAGGGCAGATACCTATTTCCAGCATTAGAGAAGCTTTCATCAGTATCCCTTTTTAGTCGTCATTCATAGTTTTTAACCAAACAACTACACCACCCTCTGGACGTTAAGCTATTTTTCAAATATGTATTAAATATTTCAACTAGTTTATTTGCAGATTTCTTTTATCAGGTAGGCGAAACAGAACTAAACCATTTGGGACAAATCAGTAGGTATTATGTTCCCTTCAACAATTGGAATTATATATAGATATATATACAGGGTGATTCAGTTAACCAGGAATATTGTATTATATCGAAAAATATGGATCGGACAGAAAATTTGCCGAATC
>WYDF02273087.1:0-17855 GCA_009867245.2 Adranes taylori | reverse complement strand
AATTTTTAATACATTTTTTACTTGTGTATGCAACTAAGTAGGTAACAAAAATAAATCAAAGACAAAACTTTTTTTTATTAAACATGCATAATAAATAATAAATGTTGGGAGTTGGGATTCTCCTATGACCGGGGGCCCCTTCCGGCTGGGGGCCCGTGGCATTTTGCCGACTTGCCACCCTGTAGTTACGCCACTGCTTGTATATCCTCTTTTATGGGATGAATTATTTTGTAATCAAGATCCAAATGATCAAGATTCGGACGGGGCCAAATGGTAAGATCAAGGCGATCGGAGTGAAGCAGAAACGGAAGGGGTCCAGGCTGTTCAACGTCAAGCGGGTTGCTCCTTTACCGCCCCAGTAGGCTGTCACACACACGACGATATGTTTACGTTGCAAACAGTAGCTGCCGGTGCTCTAAACATGAGGCCGTGGAAACATCACAATAACACAAACAATTTAACATTAACAATAATTATAAGTTCAGATGTTTGTACATCAGAAATTATTGATGCCATTTGTGATCTTTACTTCCTCCACTTATTAAATTTATACCGGAAACTTAATAGTTATATCATGCCTTTTTTAGTTCTTCTGATTAACGACTGACATACATTATAACTTAGTTATTGTATTATTTACTTTTATTTTTCTTACTCCCGGTTGACTGACTTTAATTCTTAACTTACTTATTTAACTTCGTTAGTTGTTTATTTCGCGTACTTATTAGCTTTCAAAGTTATCGGATTCATTGCTTAACCTTATCAGGCGGGTCTGTCTTCTTATTAACTCTTCTCCCACCTCTAAGTCCATATTTTTTCTTGGCCATTCCCGGCGGTTTAATTATTGTAATCAGTCTCACCTTATGTCTTCTCTATTGCAACCTGATATTTAATTTTGAATTAATAATCAATTTTTTGAATCTATCCTTGATGATACGGTTCTGCCTTTGCATCCTGGCGCTCTTTATTGCCTTTGATGATCGTGACCAACGTCTCCTCAGTTGGTAATAAATTCCCCGTGGCGTCGTTCTATGAATTACTTCCGTTTGAAGTTCTGGAACTTTGTTGCCTGCTAGCCCACACTGCAAGTGTTGCAGTTGTGTCATTCTTTGAATTACTCCCGTTTGGAGACTTGGAACCTTGTCGCTCGCCCCTTCAACCCCACACTGCACGTGTGGGACTACTAGCCCCACCACTTGGCACGAGTGAGAGCCCGCAGATGATATATGTTAGCCCCAGACTCCGAATTCATGAAGTTTCCCTTTTGTCGTCATGTTAAATTCGTATGATATAGTTTACTTGTTGTCTGTTTTTATACCTATGTGCCTCATAGGACACTGTACGACTGAATCTACTTGTTAAATTAAACTTGTAAGAATTAGTTTGATTTATGCCTATGTGTCTCACAGCACTTTTGCTAAATTAACTTTTTTTTTAGTTTAATTTGCTTTTTATGCCTTTGGGTTTCAAAGAACAATGTAAGACCGACTCTACTTGATTGTTTATGCATCTGGGTCTCAAAACCTTGTAAGGCCTACTTTGCTTTCTGTTAAATTAAATTTGTAAGATTTAATTTGATTTGATTATGCCTCTGGGTCTCAAAGACACTGTAAGGCCGACCATACTTTGATTCTTACTGAAATAAAATTTTTATTTTATTAAAATTTCCCAAGTTTCATTTTTCCAACTTTAATAGGAACCCAGATATTCAGGGTAGTACACTTTGTTTTCAAGGTCAAATTACTCCGGTACTAAGATATGCGATTTTTTTTAGACCCGCTTAATCACTTAAATATTAAAGATCTTTTAATTCAATAAATATAATCAAGAACCTTTGTTAAGTTTCTGGAATCTTATAAATGATAATTTACTCAATTTGAAATTCAAACAATGTTAAGCCTTTGCCAGGTTTCATATTGTTATAACCATTTTTTTATAATTTTGTAGCAACATCGTTCAGATTCTATCTCTTACTCCATTGCTATTTAAATCTTTTGCAAATGCTGCCACAACTTCTGTTTGTTGAGGATATTAATTTTGTATCTTTGTATATATTAATATTAATTTTTAGATAGAATTTTATTCCATTGCAATATTTAGGCCAACCGTTTGACGTTCAATAGTTAATCTTTTGCCTTAACCTACAATCTTTGGTAAAGTACAGGGTGAGATGTAATCATCGTATGTAAAATAATAGTTATGCGTACGCTTTTACGTTTAGTAAATTTTTGATAGGCGGATGAACAATCTAAAACTGATTTGAGAAAACAGACTCGTCCAAAAGTTTACTTCGAACTGTAAATTTCAAATCACGGACTACTCAACATCGCTGATTGTTTCCGACTAAGCTAGGAATAATCCTCCGATTAATACATACCCATTCATTCTAATCAAAAACACTTAAAAAATTATTTTTCGTAGTATATTCAGGTGTAGATATTCATTCAATCTTCTGTGTATTCATAATATATACTTAAAATATTGTCGGAGGATTATGTTATTTGGGTTTGATCTGAACTTCTACTATTTTAAATAATGAGGTAAACTGTCCTTGTACACAATCAATCATTTTTTTATTATTTTGATTCAAATTACTATAGAGTTTCCACAAGGAGCGTTTCCTTATAGTTATAACCTTATAATGAGTGAGTTAAAATGAATAAGGACGAATATTATGTATTATGCGCATAGATATCATAGTTTTTGATCCTCATGTTTAAAGGTAAAACATCTTATATAGTATAATTAAATATTCTAAATTGGCGAAATATAGATTCATTTATGTTATTGTAATGTTTACGCCAATACTGCCTTTATTCTCTTCGTTCCTCCGATGTTCATTCCGTCTTTTATAAAATATCATTGACATTTGGCCATACGGTATGTTATAAGCTCCGTTATGATTATAACAATGAGAACTTCATTTATGACATAAATTTTGCCCTTGCGCAAACTTCGGACTCTGGTCTATTTATTTCTATTTATTTGGTAATTTCATTTTTATGTTTCATTAAAGTTTTACTTTTTGAAGTAACTGTCATACAAGTTATACGTCTAATAATTTTCAGATTGTTGATAACTGAATGTTTGCTGTATTGCTTTCTTAGTTCAAACTCTTAAAGTTTATTATTTATACATAAACAACATTTTTATAAAATTCTAATGACTTTTTGCATTGTTTTCTTTATCAACTAGATTATTTGTTATATTTGTGTTTTGAATAAATAAATAACTACGTATTAGTTAAAACTAAAGATAGATACTCAATATAAAAAATGTAGTTTTAAATGTTATGATATTGTTCTCTGCAAATATTATTTTATTAATTAATATAATTGTTTTAAATCAATTAATATAATTGTTTTAAAGAGATTTCTATTTTAGTTTGATTTTATAGTTATATAGTTAATATAACCATTAATGTTTTGGATGACTTTAATTTATTTATTTATTTTTTGTAGTCAGTTTCCGACGGAGGAGGGGACTTGCCTCTGAAACGTTAAATGTTTTTAAATTTCATTTAATTACTATTCAAAACCCGACCAAATACTATTTAATTTCATTTCTTTTTATCTAAATAAACTAAGTTTAGATTATAACGTTATTATGTACAAAATGTAAATAAAAATAGAATTAAGTGTTTAATTTCTAAGTAAAATGCTTGTTTAATTATTCATTTTTAAACCTCTAAATTTAACATCCAATATTCTCCTAAGGCGAAAATATTATATTTTGTCAACACTTATTAAACTAGCATTTGAAGCAATTATGAAACATTGAAGCGCAACCACGAAAGTTAAGATATATTCAAGCGTAACAGTTTATTAGTTCTTTGCTGTGATAATTTAGTTTTGTTATTGTGATAAAATTTTATTAACAAATAACCCAAATCATCGACGCTAATTTAAATGTAATTGCTGTTATTGTCCTTTAAAGATTACGTAACAACAAAAACCGGTTAGAATTGTTTGTCTCTTCTTTCAATGTTAAACTAAATAAACCCTATATATCATGAAATAAATTTTAAGTATATGATTTATCATAAATAGACTAGGAAAATAAAGTAAAAAACATATTACATTACGTAAACATTAAGAACAAATTAATACATGCAGCTAAGAAATTTGGTAAGAAGCGGGATTTACAAAAGTAAACGTCAATTAAATTGACAAATGTGTAAAATTTTCTTGCGATTTTTCGCAAAAACATTCAATAGGAAATTTTTGATTTGTCGCAAAATTGCTTGTTTTTGCCGTCATTAAATTGACGCATTGAATTGGCCAATTAAATAACGCATCATTTGTAGTTGTCGCAAAATCGCGAGTCTGTGAACTAAACTTAAAACACTTAAGTTTAGATTGGTATTGTTATATTTAAATATATTAACTAATATAATATTAGGCTTGACTTAGATTTAAGGCCCAAACTGAAATTTGAAATTTTTGTTCCATTACGTAGCTCTTAGTATAGAAATTATAACTGTTTAGTATTATCTTGCACAATGTTTTAGTTTAGGAGATATAGCCTATCAAATTATTTAAAGATGTCTGAAAGAAAGCATTCATAACACACTTTTGAAACAATATTAATCATAAAAATGCTTATGTCATAACTGTAATTTATAAATATTAGTTATGACACATGAAACTTTAGTAAATAATGTTTTTTCGTGGTATATTTAATAATTAAGTATCTGTCATATAAATTGTTAACAATTTTAAGACGGCCTTGTTTTACAATAACTGTTATAAATATGAACGATTAATGTTGAGCGTTAAACAGGCCGTCCTAAAATTGTTTACAATTTATTTGACAGTTACAGTTCTTTATTAAATAAATCATGAAAAAATATTATTTATTACAGTTTTATAACAAATGTTTATATATTACAGGTTTGGTGTTAAGCATTGTTGCTGAATAATATCGTTTAATGCGTTTTATGTATGCTTTCTTTTAGACATTTTAAGATATTTTGAGAGGCTATATCTCCTAAACTGATTGTCCAAGATAATAATTAACCAATTTAATTTGTATGCTACGTAATGGAACAAAAATTTCAAATTTTAGTTTGTGGCCATAAATCCAAGTCAAGCCTTATTTTAAAGATATTTGTAATTCAGTTTATTTTATAGTTATAAAGCTCATAAAATGAATAAATACAATTAATAATATTATATTATTAATTGATAATATTTACAATGAACAAAATGTCATGAAATATTAGTTGATCTTTTATTGTATCAGTTGAGGTAACCTTAATGTATGTTTCTAGTCAGGAAAATACTAATCAGTTAGTCAGTATTTAGATTTTCCTCGCAACACAAATGATATTGACAATTTGATATCAAAACATTTAATAATGGCTACTGCATTACATCATCGTGGTCCCGTTGTATCGAAAGATCCTTTAGAACTTTTAAGTCCAGATTTAACACGAGAAGAGCCTTTTCTAAATCACATATGGGGTGGTACTATTTGCGCTTTTATAATGTTTAGCAGCACGTGCATGGCAAATGCTCTAATTAAACGTCCCGTATTTAGCGGTAAGGTTGATTTTTATAGTTATATTAATACTTTAATTTATTAATGTTATTTAATATTTTAGGATTACAAAGACATATTGCATTAACTGTAGGTGGTTGGTTTATCGGTCAATATTTAGAAGGTGTACGAAGGGATTATTACGCGGAGAAAGATGCTATTCTAAGACATTATGTCTCTTTACATTCTGAAGAGTTTCCACCTAGAGGTAGGTGCATATCTAGCGCAATTTCTTTACGGATTAGTTCTTATAATTTTGCTTTTCTTCATATGAGTTGCGAAAATGTATTCCAGATAGATTTTTTATTTAAAAGTTTTACTGTATTAGTAGGTTTTGCTTGGTGAGAAGCAGTTTGTGTAAAAATTACGGATAAATTACGTAATTTATGATTTTCATGAATAGAATTTCTTGCATAGTTTAAGACACGAAGCTCAAATAAAATTTTAATTGCAAGTACTTATCACAGAAAGAAATACTTATCCCTTTACCTGTCCTGTACAGCATGTACAGAAGTCATGGTTTTTACGCTTGCATGTCACATGTAATACAAAATAGACTATTTTAAACAAGAAATAGTTTAGTGAGGTCTTGTGTTCTTTCTACATAAGACCTCACTAACTTTCCATTACTTTGCTAAATCTTCTTTTTTTTACGAGCGACTACGTATTTTCGACTGGCGTCTGGCGTACTACGTATTTTCGATGAACGAGAATAGCCAGCTTACTGCCCATCTCTTGGTCCGTCATTCAGGTGGTCTTCTTCCCAATGGCTCTACTTTTATAAAAATGGGCCTTTCCTGTTACATTTTGTTTACATAGCTATTCCACTCTCTCTTTCTAACTCGACTCTCATTGACTGCGTCTTATTCTTTGAATTTTTATCTTGTTGATTTGCTGGTTTGCCGGTCACGTTGCTATTGATCTTCATATTTTATCTCAGTGGAGCGTGCTTTCTGTTTTGCATCGCGGTTTCGGTTGTGGTTTCAATGGCATTTGTTACTATGCGACAGTCTTATATATTTTGATGTTTATGTACTTATTCCACCAAATGAAATCCCTTAGTGATCCGGCAACTCGCGATTCTTTCAGTGACTGCCTTTAGACTATTGATCTTATATTTCGGTGACTAGTTATTTCCACATCTAAGTATTTGAAAGTCATTAGGTACTTGTTCGATTATGCTATTTTTTATTTACATTGAACTGGTTCCTTGGAAACATGCGTTCACTTCGTTTTTTTTTGTAGAAATTTCCATAATGTCTTCTAAGGCAGTTTTAACGAATTCTTATAGTGGTCGTTACAGGTAATCTTCATTATTTGCGATGAGCACGGCGGCTTCATCAAAATATGAATATTGGCTTTCCCCATGTTGTAACTTTTTGTTTTGTTTTACTGCGCTTATCATCCGGTTGATTATAAGGTTGAATATAAAATGAGAAAAATGAGAAATGGGAGGAAATGAAAAGCATAAAGGTGACGATGCAAGGGATTATTGGGTATATGAAACGGAGGAGTGGAAGCGATGGAAAGAGAAATAGAGAGAACTGGAATGGTTTTGATGAATGGCATAAGGAGAAAAAAGGTTATAATTGTATTCAGGAGAGTTAGAAGAGAATAGAAGCAGTATAGCTAGGTAAACTAAAAGAATCAAAAAGGAGATGTGGTGAAAGGAGGAAGGCAGAGGAAAATAAAGAATTGAAAGGTTGAAGTGTGAAAGTGATGTATGGAAACATTTAATAATGAATGGGGCGATAGGAATTGATAGAGAAGAATGCATGGTAAGTATAAAAATATGGAAGATCAAATGGTGAGCGGATATGGAGGAGAAAAGATGGAAACAGAGGAGGGGTTTAGGATGAGTGGAAATGGTATAGACGAGAATGATATGGATATAAAAGAAAAGGATTTATTAAGTAGAATGGACAATATATAAGGAGAATGGAAGTATATAAGATTATTGGGTTATGTATTAAGATATAAGATATTTGGGCATTCCTGAAGAAGAAAGAATTGAGATATTAGTAAGAGGATTAAATGAGATTTGGAATGGGAAGAAGGGAGGTGAAACATGTACCGATATATCAGTAGATATGACGCATGTGGAGAATTATAGGGAGGTTGCAATAATGAATGTAGTATATAGGATTTGAGAGGATTGTGAGAAGAGGGTGTTGTGAAAAACGTAAAATGGATTTATAAAGAGAAGAGGTACAACTGGTAATTTGGTGATAATAAATTTTCTGATAAATAAAAAAAAAATGTGTGAGAGAGTAACTATGGATGAGAATGAAAGAAGTTGGAATGTCAGAAAGTATAATTTGGATTGTAAGAGGAATGTACAAGGAAACAAAAGTAAATGAATTGTGTGTCTGAATAGTTTTTAAAAAGGACGGGAGTAAGACAGGGATGTCTAAAGAGTATAACATTTACATGTCAGTTTAATATCTACATGTAAGATTTGGAAAATGTGTCGCAAAATGAGGCAGGGTGATGATGAGGCGCGAGGAAGGGGTGATGCTTGGGGACAGGGAGTGGTGATGCTTGGGAAAGAGAAAGTGTGTAAGAGGATTACTCTCAAGTTAAATAAATTACTCGCAAGATTGGAATATGCGGATGATTTTGTGTGTATGGTAAAAATGAGAGAAAAAATGAAAGAAATGATTGAAAGGGTGCGTAAGTATATGGTGAAAAGATGTTCAGAAGTGTATGTGGAAAGAATGAAAGTAATGGTGTGTAAGAGGGGAGGAGGGTGGAGCAGCAAAACGATACGCTTGGGTTAGGTGGGAAAAGTATTTGAAGCTGTGAAGCGTATTTAGGTTTTACGTTAAATTATAATGGAATTTGCAACGAACATGTAAGGTTAGATAATAATTATATGTCATACATCATTATTTCCTTATAAATGTAGATCACTAACTAATGAAAAAGTTTTAGCAGGCTGATTGAGCAACATGGATTTTTATCATATATCTTTCTATTAAAAGTAGTATTGTTTTTTTTGTTTTGTTAACTATTCTTGGTTAATAACATACCTACTTGTGATATAACTGGCACGAGAACAGCAGCGTAACTCTGCCTATATTCGAGTTATGATATGATATAATTGATTTTTATTTAATTTTAGTTAATGTACAGATATAGATAATGCATAAGTGTCGACATAATTGTACTAGATTTTAGTCTGTGACGTTATTAGTGTTTAATAATTGCATGCGTTTTTGTTCATTAATAAATATTAATGTTATTTATAAAATCCACTTGTTAACACATTTGTTTTCTAACTACATACAGCAATACATAAAAACTAGCAGGGTGTAATCAATAATATATTGGCTAATAATATTTTTGGTTCATATCTTGTCCAAAATTGGAGTTAATAAAATTTGTTTAAACATTATGCAATTTTCTTCACAACGAACGAATTCGTAAAACCAGATTTATTATGCCTATACGATTGTTCATGGAAGAATGTCAAAATATCTAAGAAAATTTACTTTTGTTCTAATTTGTGCTTGTGACAAATTATAATTGAAAGTAACATCCATCTTTCTTATACTGGAAGTCGTTCGTTGTCTTATATTTTGAATAGAACAAAAGTTGAAGCTTTTAATTTTGATTGTCACTTTAGTACTCGTCTCTTGACTCGCCCTTGATTGCGGTCGCTCTTGGAAAAATTCTAACACAGCAGCCTGGCGTTCTTTGAACGCCAGGCTGACTGCCTGCACTTTTGAATTCGCATACGAACAAATTTTCCAACCCGTAAATCCCCCGGTTCTCATATTTGCTAACGGGACGGACATTCGAAAAGTATTAAACTTGTCGTTTACAATTATTTTTTCACAATAATTATATCAAAAGTTTACAATTATTATATCTAAAGTTTGTTAAACTTTACACATGGCAACGTGAGCGTCGTGTTCTATACAAGTAGGCACAAATTTCATTCGACGTATAATACAAAGCAGGCTAATATATGCAAACAAAATTTCAGCCTCCTAGTTGTAAAACTTCGATTTCTAAATAAAATGATTAGTTTGAACCCGTCCCTAAATTATAATGGGGTCCACATTATAATTTTGGGATGGGTCACTGATAACAACATTTATTAAATTCCAAACACGTCATAAAACAGAATATTTTTTAACGGATTTTCTAAATAAAATTATCAGTTTGAACCTCTCCTAAAATTATAATGTGCACCCGCCACTGATAACAACATTTTTTAAATTCCAAAAGCACCATGAAACGTAAAATATATTTTAAAACTGATTTTTTAAAATAAAATCATCATTTCGATACCCTCCCAAAATTTTAATGTGCACCCGCCACTGATATATTTATTCAATTACAAAAGCATAGACGATAGGTCTCGTACAACGTAAAATATTTTTCCCTGTAACTTTGCATATATGTGAAATTATTTAGTCCTTAAATGTATATATGATTGTTGAATGTCGGTTGCCATGGCGACAAGTTAAGAAGTTCCAACATATTAAGAGTCGGCTATTGAGAAGTAGGATATGTGGTGATGTTGAAGAGAACTGAAGTCATTATATAAAGGAATGCGTAGGGATAATATGGAGAAATATGGAAAGAGAAATGGGAGAGAATTGGAGATTAAGTCTGGGATATAAAGGAAAACGTTTAGAGGTAATGAAGAAAATGTGTGAAATAATAGAAGGAAGTAGGGGAAATGGAGGGGAAAGAGGATAAAAAAACTAGGGAAAAGAAGACCTTGGAATATGTGAGAGGATTTAAAGGGAGGGAGATGACAGGTAATAGGTATTAAGTCAGGAAGAGAAAGAGGGATACTCTTCTTATGACGCCTTCCCCTTTGGAAGGTTGGCGATCCACAAAGCTAACGTTGTTTTAGACACAGCAGTTCGGAAGATTTCAATAGGAGTACACCCAAACTATCTTCTAAGTTGTTTCAGTCAAGAGTTCTGACGTCTTCCAATAAATCTTTTCCCTTGAATCTTCTCATCTATTATAAGTCTCAGTAGTTTGTACCCGTTGCCTCTCATGGTGTGGCCTATGTATCTAGTTTTTCTTTCTTTAATGGATGTGATTAGTTCTTTCGGCCTCTGCATTCGTCTGAGCACTTTTCGTTCGTAATTCGTTGGACCCATGAAATGCGAAACATCCGACGATATATGTACATTTCTGACGCCTCAATCTTCTTTTCAGTTGCAGGGTCAAGGGTCCAGCATTCACATCCATACAGCAGTACGCTCAAGATTTAACATCTGATCATACGAACCCTGCGTTCCAAACTTAGATCAGAGCTAGTAATGAACCGTTTCAAGTTGGAGAATGTTTTTTCCTGGCTTGTTAGATTCTAGTACGGATACTCGTTGATTATGGTTCCCAAGTATTTTAAACTAGAGACTTGTTCAATGCACTTGTCGTTAATCAAAATAGGTATTTTGGAGAAGACTAGCAGTTTAGTGTTTGAGATATTTATGTCTAATCCATGTCGCTCACTATATTCGTTTATCCGATCCATCATTTTTTGCAGGTCTGATATATTATCGGCCAGGACTACGGTTTCGTCTGCGTATCTGATATTGTTGATATGTACTCCATTTATTTTGACACCTCCCATGTCTTCCGCTAAAGCTTCTTTTAAAATTGCCTCCGAATAGATGTTAAACAGGAGTTGTGATAGTATACAGCTCTGTCGTACATCTCTCCGGATTGGCATAGTATCAGATGTTCCTCCGTTTATTTTTACTTCGGCAATCTGGTTCCAGTAGAGATTCGTTATTAATATAATGTCTCTTCTGTCAATTCCAGTTCCCGAAAATATCTCTACCATCTTTTGATGTGTTATACGGTCGAATGCATTACGATAGTCAACAAAGCAAGCGTCGACAACCATGTTCATGTCTCTGCACCTCTATGCCAAAATGGTTAAGGAAAATAGGTCCCCCCACGTGCCGAGTCCGTTCTGAAACCCTAATTCAGTGTCACTTATTTGCTCTTCACATTTGTACACTCGTGTATGGAGTAATATTAGAAAATTTTAAAGCATATGTGACATTAGACTAATCATGCGATAGTCGTCACATTGAAATGCGCTTGGTTTCTTCGGAATCGTTACAAATGTAGACTTAAACCAACTGGGAGGGATCTTTCCGGTTCTGTATATGATGTTGAATAGTTCCAGCATAAGTTTCAGTCCTTTGCCTTCTTGATTAACGATGGTTTTAAGAACCTCTATGTGTACATTGTCTGCTCCTGTGGCTTTTCTGTTTTGGAGTTTTTAACGCGTGAAATGACTTCACTCTTTGTAATAGCCGGTCCGTCCTCCCTATCAACAGCTACTACCTTGGGAGTCTCAGGCCGGTCATTATCAAAAAGCTCATCCACGTCGCTCTTCCATCTTTTTAATTTTTCAAACCAATTATAATTTTGTTGTTGGCATCTCTGAGAATTCCTATTTGGAGTTTTCTCCCTACTTCAGCTACCTCCACTTTCTTATGCACATTAAATAAGTCATTTTTTTGTTGGAGGGATTCGATCTCTTTATATTTCTCGAACAACCATTTCTCCTTCGGCTCCCTACACTTTTTCCTTATAACTTTATTGATCTCTTTGTATTTTAATGGTGCAGATTTGGCTGTCCTTCTCGGTACAATGAGTTCCAGAATTTCATCTGTCAATCATTCCTTTCCCTTTCTATTTTCCCTGAAACCGATTTATTGGATCCTAATTATTGCATTTTTCGTTTCTCCCCATACGGCTTCTGTGTCCAGCTGCACTGTTCTAGTTCTTTTTCGAGTTTCAGTCCTGTTTCTGTTTCACCTTCGTGAAGCGCTTCTTTCTGAAGTCCATGACCACCGAATTATGATCGCTGTTAATATCTGTTCGGGGATAGGTTTTTAATGAAAGAGTTTCTTTTACAATAGGTTTTTTTTATTTTATCGCATTTCAATTCGTTTTTAGTTTTTTAGTTATGTAATACATGAGGATAGACAGAATTGCTATTATTGTTATTTTTTGTTTTTTCTTCTTTCATTTTTGAATTATTATAATTTTGAAATTATTTAGTGTAAATGATTGTAGTACTATATGTCAATAAAGGTTATAATTATTTTGTTTTGCTTTGTAGCATGCACCTCCAAAAAATCTCAACTTCAGCAACTTTAAAAGACGACGTTATACACGAGATTCTTCTTTGGGCAGATGTTACGTAACGACTTTAAACAATAATTAAATACTGACGTCATTGTCGAGTCTTGTGAGCGAAGTAAACTCAAAGTGCCCAGGATTACGGCCTTGTGCATCTGACTTGGTAATTCTTCAGCTTTGGCCTCGTAAGTCGGTATGGTGTTAATATACTTTATTAGCACTACCAACTTGATGGAATGGCGTGGATATTGGATCCTTAGCTCGCATAGCAAATCCTGATATTTAGCCACTGTTTCTCGTTCCTTAATTTCAATATTTTTACCAGCGAGGCTAGAAAATTCTAAAGGAACATCTCCCGCTTAGTGGAATCTAATAAAACAATATCAGGTTATTCGTGGCTGTTTGATGGGTTGTAGGAAAACCGTAGATCCAAAAGAATTAACGGCATCATTCTCAACTTCTTTCTCATTATCCTTAACGACGTAGGGTGCGACCCTTTGTCTACGCCAGAGCATCGCAGATGAAAATCTAGCACTTTTAATGCGGCATTATGGTGCTGGATGTATTTTGTTCTAGCATGCACTGCGGAAGGAATATGAAGTAGCGTCTCTGGTTGAGACTTGCATGCTCGGCAGTTCGTATCTGCCACTTCTACGGTCATTCTATGCTTACGGTACACAAGCGCGTTTATGAAACCAATTTGGCATGCAAAAATAAATCCCTCAGTTCGCGGGCCAGCAGATCTTAAAAAACCGAATGTTAAATGTGGCGACAGCTCCAACTCGGCAATGACGTTCTAAAATTTGCCATACATAGATTTATCCCGATGGTGTTTGAATATTGCCAATTCTGATTTTCGAACTACATTTTTGGCAGCCATGATCTCTAACTCCATCATGTTCATTGCTTCACCACTATTAGCCTGCATATCTGTTGAGAACGATAGTCTAAGGGATTCGGACGCTTTTCTTGCAGCTATTACTGGTCCATTAGCCTTACATAAATTACTCTCAAGATTATGTGTGGGATTTTTTTAAGCTCGGTTAATTAATCCTTAAATATTAAAAGGATATTTCGATAGAAGAAATTAAAAAAAAGTTGCGCGAATGTTTTCGAGAAAATTGACCGCAAAATTTCCAAAAAAAAAAACACCCTCTATATATGTTAAATTGTAATTATAGAAAAAAATATCTCAAATAAAATCGAAGGGCCTTTAGGCAGACTATTAAATAAAGTTTCTCAGATGTATTGAAAAGTGTTTTTAAACATTGTACGTGGCAACGTCGCCTTCTAAACAAGACAGAGACATGGGACTTTATTTGACGCATAATACGAGGCACTATATGTACGCAAAATGTCAGCCTCCTAGTTTAAAAACTTATTTTTTGTGAAAGAAACATGGTGCATTTCCGCCATATTGGATTTATAATAAAAAAATGAAAAAATTAGTTTTACAATAGTGTGTACTACCAAATTTCATCCAAATCGGTCCAGCAGGTTAGGAGCGATTCTTGCACATACATACGTACAGATACCGAAAAATTCGCCCTTTTAATTTTTTCACGCAAACATTTTTTTTTGCGGTAAATTGTTCCTTATGACTGATTATATATGAACGGATTTGAATTATATATGAACGGTTTGGAGTGATTTGAATACAAGAGACGTACTAAGGTGAAATAGAAAAATTCTCAAAATATGAATCTTATACCTTTCTTTTACCTATTCTTGTATTTATATACTTCGAGCCATATATACTTCATACGTGTATGGTAAATGAAAGATAAAATTTTTTATCTTCTATAGACCATATACGTACGAATTACGTATAGGTAAAAAAGATATAAGATTCATGTTTTGAGAATTTTTTCTATTTCACCTTAGTACGCCTCTTGTATTTAACATTGTGCAAACGGTTAATACCTAATGCGAGAGGGGGTCATAAAGAACAAGTTGGCCAAAAAAAATTTTCCTGTTGCAAAAATTTAAGAGATATTTTTTCAATGGATATTTTTTTAATTTTTTTGTATCGGAAGATCTTTTAAAATTTAAGGGATTGAGCGTGTTTAAAAACATCGCATGTCATAGCACCGGAGTAAATTGACCTTGAATTTTTGTTAACCCTAAATATCTTGGTTCCTATACAAGTTGTTAACATGACACTTGTAATTTGAAAGGACCTCAAATCTGCCGATGTGAACAACTGAATATACTGAACCGATTCTGAGCAAAAATAATTTTTTCTAAAAACTTTTTGGTAACACCCTGTATATTTTAATACTGTTTGATACCACTTGTGATTCTATTTTAAATGATATCACACTTCAGGGGTCTAACTGTTATGGTTTCCAAGATATAACCCTTAATAACTTCAAATTTCTCAACTTGTCGCCATGCAAACCGATATTCAACATTATTATTATATACATGTAAGGCCTACGTCAGTGATTCTCAACCACTGTGCCGCGAAATTCTAAAGGTATGCCGCCAAATTTTAGATATATAATTATGTTAATATGATTTTTAAACTTATCTTTTTCTTTGTGTGCCGTCAAATTTTGAAATCGTTAAAAGTGTGCCGCAACAAAAACAGGTTGAGAATCACTGGCCTACATAATAGCACATATACGCAAAGTTACAGGAAAAATAATTTTATGTTGCATGAGCCATATAGACTGGCCATTGAATAAATGTTGTTATCAGTGGCGGGTGCACATTATAATTTTGGAAAGAGTTCAAAATGATTATTTTATTAAGAAGTTCAGTTTTAAAATTAGACTACTGAAATTTCGCTCGAGTATAGTATATTGAATTATGCGAATGAAAATACTGCCATTCATGCAATTGGTATAAAACACGACGTTGCCACATTTAGAATTCCACAAATTTTTTGATATTTTTCAGGAACTATAAACGATATGACACGAATAACCTTATATATAAACTTATATAAGGTTATTCGGTAACTACGAATAAACTTATATAGGCTACAAAGAGTTCGTGCAATTTTATTTCAAAGGGTGCCAAAGCGGACAACGAAGCTGTTGGCGCCTTTTGAGCTTTGTCGATAACTAGGGCCTTTAGTTTGTCTGACCCCGTACTGTTCACACACAGGAGCACGATGATTAGCTCTTTACTGTGTTTTTCTCCATGACAGGAATCACCTTTGAAGGATAAAGTTTTATCCGGCAGACCTTTATAGAAAAGTCCAGTCTCATCTGCATTGTACACTTTCCACTTAGTGCATACAGAGTTATCAACACTGGCGCTTTCGCCAGAAACCTTTTTAAATACGACTTCATTACTATTTTTTAAATTCCATTACTAGCACGAAAATTCCATTACTAGCCAACCATTACTAGGAAGAAAATTTTCATGTCCCTTTTTTTACGTCCTTAGCTTTTTCCTGTAAAATAGGACCACTGATTGGCAAGTTTTTATCGCGGCACTCTTAGCCATTTAACAACACATTCTTCTACATCTCGAAATTCGCCTTTCTTCACTCTTACACACTCTAACGAGCGGGCGCCACACTCGCAAGATGGCGGCGGACTATTTAGAACTCTGTTTGTCGGTAATGTTGTGAACTAACTCCTTCCTCAGTACTTACACGGAGGGTGCTAGTTGTACCAATCTCTTGTACCACCGGACGAAGTATAAAAATAATACAGTAATTACTAGAACATTTCTACGTATATAATTTCTAAATAAATAGAAATTGAAGCACCCGCACAATATATTGAAAAAAAAAGTTGTTAAATGCGATTAAGTTGAAGAATCAAAAGATATTCGTAACCTTGCATCTGCAGCGAACCAGTTATTGAAATAAGAATTAGTATGTAAAGAGAAACCACATAAGCATCGTCCAAAAATAAGGTTAGGGAACATTTTTATAGGTACTAAAATATTTTAAAGCAGAACCAATTATAATTGGAAATTAAATGGGTGCAATTTAATTTTTATGTACATCTTATGTAAAATTGCAAAAAATCAATCTTGAAATTATATGTTCTCACTGTTTGCAACATTGTAATTTAATGCCACAATTTCATTTCAATGATAACGTAAAAGCATTTTATGTAAATTGATATTTCGAAAGCAATTAATAATAACAAAATATAGTTACAACGTAAAGTGTAATCTCGATGACGACCTTGCAACTCGTTCTGCTACGAACGATACAAGAATATGTATGTAAAGAGAGTATGACATTAAACTTCTTACGATACCTTGAATTTAATGCAATGCATCTGCTTTATGCGTAGATGTTATGGAATATATTTTAAATCGTATATTTTATAACATTTTAGTAAGGTTAATAAAAATTAAGAAGTCTGTAGGTGGACAGAACAGAAAAGTGAAATCTGCTTGTCAAATAAACGGATAGCAGTGCACTTTGAGTATAGACTATAATAAGGAATGAGAACAAGTAATTTTATCCTTGATTAAAAGCTAGTTTGTATGGGAATCGCTCACTGTTGGGGTACATCAAAGAAACTATATAACATGCTAAACAATGGTTCAAATTTCAGTCTAATCGCGAAATACATTTGATAAAGTTTAAGTTCGGTAGTGTAATCGCGAAATTAATTTGATAAAATTTTATTTCGGTAACAGTCGTGTACTAAGATAATTTTATTTATTATTCTAATAAATGTATGCTCATAATTTAAAATTTTTGATAATAAGTTACAAAACAATAATTTCATTTCATTTTGAATTTTGATTTCATTTAGAACTTTTGATAATACATAACAAAAACCTTTATTCTTTTTAATCCACTACAAATAAACAATTTTTAGTAAAATTGAACTTTATTTGAATAGCATATAATTACATACAATAACTGAAAACTAAAAGGTATATAATACATAGGATTTTAAATATAAAGATAAATTAATAATGTATCCTTTAGAATACTTTAACACTTTTTAAAGTAAATTATGGAAGTCTGGGAAGTATAAATAATATTACATTTTCTGATACAGTAAAGATATTAGGTGTTTAAATTGATTCGAAATTAATTTGGGGAGCGCATATTGATAATGTTTGTAGCAGACTTGCGAAAGCTACTTTCACTATAATGAATTTCAAACATGATCGTCCACAAGAGGAGTTGGTAGGTGTTTATTACGCACTAGTGTATGCGCATATTAATGCTAATATAACTGTGTGGGGTC